>VZRO01002273.1:157593-230568 GCA_013397915.1 Daphoenositta chrysoptera
TTTTTTTTTTTTTTATTTCTCCCCCCACAACCCACCCCGCAATTTGTCCTACAAGCTGCGACTGAGCTTTCGAGGCGTGAAGACAAAGTCGCAAAACTAAGCCGAACTTGCGGAGTCCCCGCGTTAAAGCTTTGCCCTTCCAGCCCGCCCAGCCCGCCTCTTGTGAAACCCGCACTCCCTGCCCGGCCCCTCCGCCTGCCTGGCCTGGGGCAGCCGCGGGCACTCGCCCGGCCCGGGCCGGGGTCCCTTCCCCTGGTCCCTGGCCAGGGGACGGAGCCACCACCGACCTGCTCAGGGGACTTCAGCCTCGCAGCCCTGCTGCCCTCTGTCTCCCTAGAGCTGCTGTCACGCCTGCCCGGCCACTTTATACCGCGGGGTGGTGGTGAGCGGGGAGAAGAGGATTAAAACCAGTGAAAAATACGGTGTATAACTAAACCAGGTGCTTTCACAGAATGAAGGTGGAGAGAGCGGAGTGTGCGCGGCGGCAGCAGGAGCAGGCTCGGTGTCGCGCTGGGGCTGGTGCCCGGCAGCACCCACGCACAGCCCCGCAACCCGCAGCTGCTCGGGGCAGCCGCGCTGGAAAACGAGTACCTGCTTTGTTTGGACGTGGTCCGGCTGGGAAGGGACAAACACAAACTTTCTGCCTCATTTCAGCACTGCTGAAGGCGTTTGGGTCGGCAGAACGAAACAGATATACAGCTGAAACGTGATCAGCCAGGGGTCAGCACGACTCCTGAAAAAAAAAAAAAAGAAAAAAAAAAAGGCAGAGGTTCCAAATGTTGGCAGAGCTGCTGAACTGACATTTTCCACGGACAAAAATATTTTTAACACGTACTGTTTTTAGAACAATGGATTGTAGCAAGGGCAACTGCAAGATACGCACCTTGGCCAATGTCTTTTGGTTTATATGTACCAGAAAAGCATTTTCACCATGATATAAACAAACTAATAATGTGCATATATAATTAATTTTCACTCCAGTGTGTTGTCAACACTAATTAAGTAATGTGCAGATAAAGTCACTTCATAAAAAAAAAACAGCAACAAAAAAACTGGTTTCAATCACAAAGGTTTTTTTTTTTAAATAATTTTAATTTCTGAATTTGTTCATAGCCTTTGAATACACAAATGCAGCATCAGTGACTATTTTAATAAACGTAATATGTAACTGCTATGTGTTCCTTGTCTTTAAGCTTCACTTTCAGCCATGTGATTTCCAATGTCACCCTTCTAATCAGAGGGAGGCAATTCAACATCATGGCATTTGTGAGCTGAAGAAGTGGTTTAAAGAGAGCAACTAGAAGCAATCTTCATTCTCCAAGTTGTGGAGTGTCTGAGTGCATGGTTACAACTTAATAAGATGCATTCAGGCAAGAAAATCCTGAAACATGATTGCACACAGTTGCTTAAGATTGTAATTAAGGATTCGCCTTTCCTTTGTTCTCCTTCCCCCAATCCCTAATTCATCTTTTACAAGTTAATCAAAATAAGACTCTTTGCACTGATCCTTAGAGGACAAGGTTCAAGGAGAGATTATCTTTTTTTCATCGTGAAATATCACAAACACCTCTGCTTTATCTTCTTTCAAATTCATTCAGAGATGTTACCATGCAAATTTATCTTTTACTACTTAATTCAGTAGCTATGACTTCAATGATGAAAATAGAACAGTTTAAAACAGAGAAAAAAAAAAAAACCAACTTTGTTTGCAAATAGGATGATATAAAAAAAGAATCTACAAGGGGTCATGAGCTTCATAAACTTCGACTAAGGTCCTCAAACTTTTTCTTTGTTCTTCAGGTTCAAAATAGGGACCAAATAGACTGTCAAATCATTATAAAGGAAAGACTGTTTCTTATTAATTTTGATTCTGATCCAGATATTACTAATGGAGAAATGGAATAGTCAATTATCACCCAATTAAAAAGCTTTCATGTGCAGACCTTCACAAGAGTGTTTCATGATGTTCTTCCTAGCTTAACAGACCTCTCTCAAGGATGTGCTATATGTTCCAAAAATCTAGTCCCTCAAGCAAAACCTTTCATTAAACCACGTGTCAGTGAAAACATTTGAACTTATTTTTACGCTGTTGAAAATAGGATAGATATTTTTGTCTTATTATTTTTCTAAATGCTTATGTTGTCATATCAAAATAAAATGTATGAAACCCTTTGACTTTCATGGGAGCAAAGCAGTGACTCCAAGCAAAATGTGTGACTAAGCAGACCAATTTAATTTCATTGCACAGGCAGAATAAAATATAAAGACGCAATTATTCTTAGTCACTTTTGGCAATCTACCATTTTTAGTAACATAAGCAAATGTATATTTTTTTAATACAATTTGTTCTTGACTGTCTTGTGTGTGGGTTCTTGCCAATGAGTAAATCCATTCCAATGCATTGACTGGATCATTTTGGCAGGAATTCATACCTACAGTGCTGTTGTATTTCTCTCTAATATGTTTTGTAGTGCATTTACTCGTCCTGAGAGGTATGGGTGTACCACTTCCAGAGGAAAGTCTATGGTTTGTACAAACAAACCTTGGACCATGCTAGATTCTCTCTTAGGTAGGTGCTGTGGAGGCATAACTGCAGGCATCAGAGTGCATTGTTTCTGGCACCTTTCCCATGTTTTGACTTCTGAAACTATCAAGGATGCCTCTTCACAGTACAAGTTACATTGCTGTTCTGTGTAGTGGATCCATAGGCAGATTAAGGACCACAAAACCTGAAACCACATTTCCCAAAACATGCTATTAAATGCCTCTTAGACAATGAGAGCTTTAGTGGCCATTGCTTATGGAGGATTTTGACCTGAAGCTCAAAACAAAAATATTTAATGGTTGCATTCAGTCCCCTGAGCCTCTGACTGTCTCTCAATATTAACATTTCTATCTGTACACTCATTATACACATTCTGAAAAAGAGCAATGTCAGGTAACTGCTACCTGGGTCCTGGTAATTCACTGTGAAGGAAGAAACAACTTCCATTATGTGATCAGCAATAGCTTGTAGAATTCCTTCAATATGAAAATGTATTATGCTCAGAGGCAAAATGCTAACTTTTCCTTTTCTTAAAAATTTATGTGGATATTAGTGTATCATAAAGCAAGCAGGAGAGCTTGCAGTTTTGTGTCTTTTTAAAGGAAAACACTTCTAACACCCTTAGCACTTGGTTTCCCTATACAGGTACTAATGCCTCTGGATGTTACTCTTAGTGAAGGGCTTCAGCTGTCCAGAGATAATACTTACAAGTGGCTACAATTTTGATGTGAATATCTTACATTCTGTATCACAGGGAAAGTCACTGTCCATTGCTGTGGTTACGCTAGCTCTGATTCCAATCTGGAACTGAGCACTGTTTTTCTTCAGTCTTGTTTTTTTCTCATTTCTACAAATGGCAGAAGGCAAAAAAAAAAAAAAAAACTATTGAAATTTAAGCCTTTAACAAGATACTCAACAGAGGGATGTCTCTGCCTTTCTGTGTCCTCACAGCTATGGTTTAATTCCCTATTTAAACTTGGAGATTTTTGAGACAATTGCATTGTTGTCTGTATTCAAAGAGTTTTTTCCACCCAATGTAGAACCACAGTAATTATGAGGAGCTGCCTAACAATAAGAAGTTCAACAACCTATTCTTAAAAATATATTTTGCAGAATATCCTCTAAAGATATGTCAGCCAAAATGACATAATAATATGAACTAAATTATAATAGTGGTGATTCAGTTGGGGAATTTATGAGGTCTCTTTGTGTATCCACAACAACCCATTCTGCTTAGGAAGTGTTACCTTATCAATTCAACATTACCATCATGGCTCCATCTGTCCCTCTTTGGCTTCTCTGTATCTTCCCTTGAGTTTCCACAATCTTTTGATGACTTATTTGGTCTACATAAACTGGCAATGTGAGTAACTGATATATTTGCAAGAGTGGTATTCTTCAAAAGTAAATCTAGTTAATCTAAGGCAATGTAACTGTAAAAGTAATAAGAAGTTACAGTTGCCTGAGGTAATAAAAGTGAATGCAGTTAAAAATGGAGTTTATGTTGTCAGGAAGAACAGAGAAAAGCAACAGAGGGAGTTGTAGGAAAGGAACTTGGAAAGTTAAGAAACTGTAAATTGAAAATGGGCTTGTGTAATCATAAGGAAGCTGCAAAATTAAAGGTTCTACCATTGGGGGTAGTTTATTAGTCACACACCAGTAAGAACAGCACAAGAATAAATCAATTATTTAATCAACAACAACACAGAATTTTGAAAATGTCACAGGACAATGGTGGCAAATGGAAGGTAGGCTGTCAGAAGACTTAAAAGAGAAATGGAGAATTTCATTATGGCCACATAGGAATGGGCTAAATGTACAAGCAAGGATAGATGGCTTAAAAAAGCCCTAGGACCAGAATGGAGGCTGTGTGGCCAGGCTCCAGATGCTATTCATCATATTATAAGTGGATGTACCAAGCTGGCCAGCACTGAGATACAATACAGAGTGACAAAGCTGGCAGTGTGGTGCAGTGAGTGCTCTGCAAGAAGTATGGATTACCAATAGAGGAATAAAAAAATAATCAGCAGGAGACAAAAAACAATGCTGATAATAAAACTATTAAAACTATTTTAAAACATTAGAATTAAATTTTAAAAAGTGGGCCTAGGAATAAGAGATAAGACATGAGATATTATGAGAGGATTAAAAAGGAGGCAGAATCCTTAAAAAACTCTTTGTTCCATTCAAGACTGTTGTCCAAACAAAAAATGGTCAAAAATGCAGTCAGGGAAGGAGCAGAGGAGAATCCAGTTTCTGAGAAGAGCATGCAAAATGCCAACTACTTGTATATCCTTGGACCTGCACTAACATTGCAATGGTGTTAATTTTAACTCTCAATCAGATGTCACATAGCTGCTTTTATGAGCATCTCTTGATGAACACAATCATTCAAACTGTGTTCAGAAAAGCATGTGGGACTCAGATTGATGCTTCATGCCATCAAGAGACTGCTGGTGGAGAAGAAGCATCACCGTCATAATCAGCAATCCTCTCTTTTTTGATGTATGCTGAAAAAAAAATAGGTTAGATGCATTTCTGCTGGATATTAAGATAAATTCTGCCACACATTCGTACTGTGGCACAACTGATGTAATTTTTTCAGAGGAATTGTGATAGAGAATGAAAATATTTGTCTGATCCAATGAAAAGCTATGTGTAGGAAGTCCAATTGACTTTCAGGGAGTTTTGCATGCTTTAGGGAGATTGACACTTTGTAGCATCCACCTGAAAATCTTCAGCTAAGTTACTTGTGAAAAATGTCAGTATATACACAATTAAACCAGTAACTGCCCATACATAGCAGGATGTCTATCTTCAGGTCAGACCCTATACTCTGCATCAACTATACAAAACTAGTATGAATAACTCCTCCACTGACCTCTAAACCCAAACCAGATTTCATTGTCCCAGTGTAATTTGTCAAGACAAGCTTGAACACTTGCACAAACAAAATCGGCGATTACAGCTGCAATTTTAGAAGTCTTTTCTGAGTAAATAGCCCAAATTATGTATATTTCTGCATCATAACTGGTATTCAAGATGCTCATAACCTTCCCTGTGTGAAAACTTTAACTAAGTAAGCAACTTTCTTATTATTATTTGTAGATTTTTCCCCTGACCACAGCAAAAATTAGACAAGCACTCTCTTTCAGAAAATCCCTCCCAAGACTGAAGACAAAAACAAGGCAAAAAATCCCCAACAATCCCAAAACATGTTTTCAAAATGTACAATCCAAGTACTATAAGCACAAGCAACACTACAAGCAAGGAGCATGCTGGTGACCCTTCCTTCTCCCCTTCAAGCAATCCAACTTTTCAGGCCTGGATGTTAAACTAAATGCTAATCTCCTATACCTGAATATTTATGGAGAAAGAATTCTACACCATCATGTAAGCAGTTGTACAGGAAGCAGATGGAAATGTCTTCTAAGTGAGTTAGAGAAAAAAATGTCACTATCTTCATCATCCTGAACTGCCCACTCTCAAAATTACTTGGTGTGAGTGCTGAAGGAGACATAATTTCATATGTCAATTTTCCACCCAGCTAATGTATCCATCAAATTTTTTATTCCTTAGGAATGACAACTCAGACATTACTTCTATACTTAAAATATTAAAAACCTTATAAATCCCTTAATCCTATCCAGCTTCTACCTTTTCTTGGGGTAGAGTTTGCATTCATTAAAATCAGTGGGAAAACATTGTTTAGTCAATGAGAAAAAGGTAAGTTTTATGAAAAACCTAAGTTATTGTTGGTTTGAAAACAAGCTCAGAATATGGAGCCCAGCATTTTGTCCCACTCCTAGAGAAGGTGATGGAAATCTTTGCAACTCCCAAATGGTGGAAATGAAGATGCAAGTCCCAAAGCATTACACCGATCATTTTGCTGCAAGAATAAAACCAAAGCTTAAGTCCTTATTTCCTTCTACTTCTACCTGTGGCTGTATGTATAAGGGAGAAAAAAGGGCCGAGGGCAGATGAAAGAAAATAGCAGTTCTGTGGAACTTGCTTCCTCCCACACTTAGCAGGTTAATAATGCCCTAGCACCAGAAGTAATTCATTCAATCTCCTTCGCTCTTTTATTGTATTTCCTCCAGTCTGGCCTTTGGAGACATTGGCGCTGGTCACTGGAATGCTGTGTCTAATCATTCAGCAACACTGACCTTGGGTTACCAGCCCTGCAAGCCTTGGTTTTTTCAAAAGTACTGCTTTTGTTTTCGTCCGACTCACTGAAGTTTGTCATATCTATTTCTGCTGGGAACTTTCTGGGGCAAGGGGTTTTTTAGGTCAGTCATGGGACAAAGAACACAAGCACCCTGGTCCCAGTGTGAAGTACTGCCATACAGATATATACTAATAATTTACTTTGCACGTGAATATGACACACTCATGAGTCAGCTACTTTAAGACATCCCACGTCATGAAGCTTGTGTTCATCCATAGATATTAATCTTGCTTTGAACCTAATGATCGTGGTCTGATCAAAATAAAATTCAATAAAACTGGAGGCTCTACAGGATTTCTGCTTGAGGATTCTAGCAGTATCTTTTATGTATACAGATGTATACTTATATCAAGCTTTATTGCTAATATATGTAATTGAATAACTCTACTACACTTCCTCTGAGTAGCTTTTATTTAATTTACTGTGATTATCCTCAAAATAGGGGAAGGCTGATAAGAATGACTTCATGTATGGGATGCAATATACATCCTCTGTCTCAAGGCCAACAAAAGAATAGGTGCCTTTTGAGCAGCAGATGCCTGCAGGAGGATAATATACCCACCAGTTACTCAGCTGCTTCATCTGTCATTTTTATGAAGGCATGTCATGGTTGGACAGAGCAAAATTGCCTGTGAAAAGCTATGTGAGGAAAAAAGGGAGAGAGAAACAGGTAACTGCCTCTTCCTAAGTGCTGGATGAAATTAATGTTTATGGGGGAGGGGGGGACAGCACACAGGAAAGAAAACATAAGAAATAACTTTGTAAAATATATCTTCATACAATACCAGTCATCTCAATAGTGCTAAAATGCTGCAGTTGCTCCACTGCTATTACTAGTTACTTTAAAAGATAAATTGATGTGGAAATTAGAAAGTAACAGATGTGAAGCAATCTTAAGCATAAATTCCTTCGCACTTCTTATTAACTGTGGTTAAGATTTTAGTTGTCAAAAGCCCTTTAGTTCAGACAATAAAAGCAAAGAAAGGAAAATTTAACTGTTCTTCAGTGTTGTAAGAACACTGAGCTCTGCAATTTGCTGAAGATTTGTTTTCTGACACTTTCACCAGAAAAGGGGAGAGTGGGGGAGGGAGTGGAGAAGTATTTCTCCAAAAGCATTCTGACCCACAAAAAGACCCAACTGTATGTGTTGGGAAACATGTCCAAACACTTCTCTATTTAAGTCTTTCTTCTCTTTCAGTAAAGTGTCAGTAGTTCTTTGAATAGCTATTGGCCTTGGCCAAGACCCTAGTGAAAGGCAACAGATGTTGCTAAGATTGTACCCAGGCTATCCTCTATCCTGTTTCATTTCTGAAAGGGAAAAAGAGAGAAAAGGAGAAGAAAACTTGCTTTAAATCACTGGACCATTTTGTACTTCAGCAAATCTGTTTGCACATGCTCGACTGGCCTCGCAGAAAAGGCTGAGCCTTTTGCATTCAGCCTGAGGTCAGTCCTAATGCTCTGTTCAGTGGTCCACACTCCTTTCACATGGAGCAGCTGCCTCTGATTGCTAGAACAAATTGAGGTGATTCAGGCCACCAGCAGGGCCACAGTACAAGTGCTTTTCACCAGAAAGGGAGGGAAAGCCTTAGAACAGGACCAACTGGGGCTGCCCACAATAAACCGTAGGATTAATTTGATACAGTCAATATTAAGACATGCTCTTGCTGAAAAGTGGGCCATAGTGACATAAACTACAAGACAGTTGGAGTGAAAGAAGAGGGAAGAAAGTGGTGTTCAAACATTTATTAAGTTACACCTAATTATTTAATTGGGGGACATCTAAAATGGTAACACTCACTTCAGGTTTGGGAATGTCTTGCTGTTTAATATATTAATGGCAGAATGTTCTTGATGTAAGTGAGATTCAAGTACAGTTGCATCATCATCCCCCTCACAATACTGTTTTAAACACTGACTGCAAATTCACTAAACTATTTCTGTGATTGGTTTACAGGGAAGAGTAATCAACAGCACCGTTTCCTACCGTATTTATCAACCTGTTTCAGTGACTGGAAATGGCTACATAGCTGTTACCCAAGGTAAAAAAAAAAGAAAAAAAAAAGAGAAAAAAAAATTTGATATTTACCTCTTTTTAAATTCTTTCCCATCTATGAAAAGAGGTAAGAGCACAGAGCTGGCACTAGCAGGGAAAAATGAAGTCAAAACCCTCCCCCTTTCCCTGGTGCAGCCAAGCTCCTGCATTACATCCTTCAGTCCCAGCTATCACATCACAGTATTTTCTGCTGTATGAAGGATCAGGCCAACAGCTTTTTGAGTCTGAGGTCGAACAAAACAATACAGTACTGCATTAAGGCACGATACAAGCACTTACCACTTCAAAAGGAGGCATGCTTTGATGCCTCTGAAAGGAAAGCAAAATCTCTACAGATAGATAGGCAATTTTAGCAGACTGGTCAAAAAATGAGTGCTAATGTAAATTCATAAAACTGTGGATTTAAGATCAGGGGAAATTAGGAATTACAGCATTTAGTCTGGCTCTGCATTTAGATCGAATGGCTGGGTATAACACATGGCCTTTGAAGTAGAGTTATCCAAGAGGTAGCTTAGTAAGCTGAAGAAGAAAGGAGAAAGATTTTCTATTTACTTAATTAGCAGGTATGGAAACAGAATTTAAGGGAAAATATATGCAAAAACCTGCCTGTTAACTCAGAAAAATTGAGATGTAGAAAAGTTTCCAAATAGTATACTAGAATCTGTGATACATGACTTCACAAAAACAAAACAAAACAAAACAAAGTATCTTTTAACTCCTTGAATTATGGACACAAAACTGAGGTACATCTAAGTCTTCCTTTATTAGCATTTCATCCTATTACTTGCCACTGTTGTCACATAGGAAACTAGAAAAAAAAATAAAAGCTGCATGTTCAAAGAAAAGTTTTAAAAGAAGACCAGGAGGAGTTGCATTTTCAACAGAAAATTCACTTTTTTATTCTCCTTAAAAACAATAAGTAGGTAAATATACATATAATGAAATCTTCATACCACTTCTTAAAACTTTCTTTTCTTTGAGGTATTGCATATAATAAGTGTATGAGCTTTGAATAGCTGCATCTGAAAACTCTCTCCCAATTGTCGTATGTGGTTTTCAGCTAGACAAGGTTTGGAATTGTGTGTTTCAGTGCCACTGACAACAAAGCCAGCTGAGACATTCCTCTTCTCCTTCCTTCCTACCCCCAGGGCTGGCACTCGCTCTCTGCTCAGCTGGGCTGACATCACAGGGTGAGTATACATTGTGAAATAGATCAGGTCAATGATTCAAGTTAAATCAAGCAATAAAAAAAGAGAAGTTTTCAATTAATTTTGTTTAGCATGTATTGCTTTCCTGATCAACTTCACAGCGTGAGTCCATATGTAACTATACAGAACAAAGAGTAGGGATGAGAGGGCAGAAGCAAGCAAATTAAACTTACACTTCCAGTTTCCTTCAGAAACTTTCCTTCCCCTTCTTTGCAAAGCTTAATGTAAAAGGTATTTGGGCATATCTTCTGTTTTACTGTCTGGATTTGATCTCATCCTGCTAGTTGGGTATGTGTTCTTCTGGTCTTCTCTTCTGGTCTTTTTCCAAACCTCTGCCAAGTCAGAGTTTCCTGAGGTACTGATATCGAATGAGAAAGGGGAAGGAATTGAACCTTACCAAGGTCTTCAGGGGCAAGTTCTGGAGATGGAAATGGAGTCTTCTGGGATTAATCTGACAAGAAAGATCAGAGTCACTTCAGCATGCTTCTGCCTACACTTGCCAGATTTATACAGCATGTAAGCAGGAATGTATGACTGACAGTGTCAAACACTGCTGAGGAGAACAGTAGAAAGGGTATGGGCCTTTGCCAGTTGTCAGTTTGATGTGATACAGGCTTTAATAAATAGGCACCAGGGTATAGAATTGGACGGAATTCATGTTTGATAGAAGCAAATTTTCATTTGGGTTTGTTCACAGTTTCCTCTTGTGTATAAAAGAAAATAAAATAATAGTGAGTGTGCAACAGCTTTTGCCTGCCCTTTCTGGACAGCACATACTATTTTAAAAATAATATCAGTTCCCACACATTCATTTTGGGGGTACAGGGCTCAGTATTCAGGTTTGCACATTGTTTTGGTGATATAAAAAATAAAGAGTTATATATACGTGTGTATGTATATATGCTTCTGCAGAATGTAGCCTAAACCCCAAATAGTCAAGCCCTCAGAATTTAAGCAGATAAGCTACTAGAGAAAAGAAACTTTAAAGACCTCCTCATTAGAGAGAATTCATGGATGGTTATTGCTATGCCATGTTTTAATAAAGGTACCATCCAGTTGTGCTCCAGGCACTTTCAATACTGAAAGGAACAGGCAAGAACCCTACAGATCTAAGTCTGAGCTCCTGTATGTGTATGCCTCCTAATTGGTAGCACTGACCAAAGGTCTATAAGAATCTCTGATGAGCACAATATGAAAAGGAAAAAAAAACTACAAAGCTTATTGGTACAGAGATTTTTACATTCTTAAAGGGTTAGTACTACTTGGGATAGTTAACAAAATACATAATAGAAGCAGGCAATATAACTGATTTAGAATTTCAAGAGCCTTTTGAAAGATTTCTTCTTTTGAGGATATTAAGCAATGAGCGGGGATGATGCACAGTCATGTCATGGATTAAAAACTAATTAGGAGACAGAACACAGAGTAGGAATGTATTCCAGCTCACAACCCAGAAGTGAGTGATTGTTTTTACACAGCAGTGCCAGAGCAAGCCTTATTTGCACAAAACTGCACTTGCTGCTCTCCAGTATCCTTACAAATTACAGAAAAAAGAAATCAAAACACTATTTCAAAATTTCCTTCTTTTCTTTTTCACTAAAAGTGGTATAGAGTTATCTTCAACGTTCAAAGGATTCCATGAATTTTAGTTTTGTTCTTGACTAGTTACCTGGAAGAAAGAGGTAATAAGGAAATTTTAAGATTAGCATAGTGTTTCTTTGTCTACCTGAAGCAAGCTGATGGAAACTGAAGGGGAGTATTCAGCTCTGAAGTGGCTTCTTTCTCTGCAGAGAACTACACTGGTGGTAGCTGGCATGTAGGATGATCACCTGAATAGTTTCTTGTTTACATGAGGTACCTACATTTGGCATGTC
Source organism: Daphoenositta chrysoptera (assembly GCA_013397915.1). Classification (NCBI taxonomy): domain Eukaryota; kingdom Metazoa; phylum Chordata; class Aves; order Passeriformes; genus Daphoenositta; species Daphoenositta chrysoptera. Next base: position 169,502 of record VZRO01002273.1, read on the forward strand.
GGCAATTCCAGGACTGTCAAGAAGACTAGACAGCAGTTCAAAGACTTAGCCCACTATGGATCCACGGGAACACTTCAGGGAAAATTATGCCCATTTTACCCCTTTCTAGTCCTTCATGGGGCTCCCTTCAGCAGTGATTATTTGCAAACCAGGAGCTCTGGCACCCATTAGCATATGGCCATGCTGAAGGGATGGGTGATCCTCATAATGCCACGCTGGCTGCAGAGGATACCCCAGTGAGAACTCACTATCTCAGTTTAGTTCACAAACCGCACTCTGGTCCTTGAGGCCACAAACTGCAGGTAGTCTCCTAATGAAGTCAGGACCCTTAGGTAAGGGACTTCTCTACAAAGTAAAAAGCTTTTTACTGCACAGGGGTCTGCTATCCTCCTTCTTTTTAAAACTGAACAGAACCTGATAAGAGATACAACAAATATAGACTGAAATGCTAACAAATTAGGAATGTAATCAAGTACTGTCGACTTCAGGCATGCTTTCACCAAGAAGGGACTTCACTTATTCCCGCTTGTGCAGTATCATTTTAGTCTTTGGCCAGTATCTTTAAGGTCTATCAAAAATTATCCAAATGAAGACAAACCAAAAGATTATGAAGGGTTTTGATCCTGATTTAGTTTTAAACCCAGAATAAAGAAATGATTTATGGGTGAGAGGATTAGCATACACAGAAAGTTACACTTCACTATAATCCCCTGATAGAGAAATAAAACATCAGAGAAGTAGAATCAGAACATGGATGCAAAATAGTTGACTGAAAATGAGATCATGGATAACAGAGGTAATGAAGGTTTTAGGAGATGAAAAGGAGCTAAGGGTTGGAGTTGGCTTGCACACAGCATTTTTCTTTGAGAAACCCTTGCACGATTGTAAGAGTTAGGGCAGCCCACTGGTTCACTCAGTTACTTCTTGTAAAACTGCCAAAAACTTTTCTTCACCCACATCTACTTGGAGAACTTTGCTTTTTTTGCACACAATACATAAAGTGCTATATTTTTATACATAGAGACATACTGAAGTGCTTCATGATTCAGGGTTGAATCTCTGGTTGCAACCAAAAAAATATCAAAAGTGGAGGCAGACTATGTGACATGAAGTGCCTGTGGAGAGGGCTCCAGGACTTCAAAGCACCTGACACTGGCCACTTTCTCAGACAGTGATTCTGCTCAGGATAGGCTTGGGATCTGAATCAATATCACAACTCCTGTGTAATAATAGCATTCTGTGGTCACAGAACTAGTCACAATTTTGCAGGAACACTTCTAAGTGTATATAGCGTGAACATAGCATCCCATCTTTACCTTTCTAGAACAATTCGGTGATGTGCTCTTTCACATAAGTTTTGCCCCAGAAGGAAGGCTGTATCTATTACTGAACAGCTTTAAATGATGTATTGTGAAAGTGGGAAATAGCTAAAGGAGTTGCATGATATTATGGTAAAAATAAATCTTCTTTTATGTAATGCCCTGCTTCCACAAAGCACTTTATAAGCATGAACTAATTAATACTTAATAGAGTATAGATTAACATTATTACATTCTTTTTCATTTAGGAACTACCCTTAACTATTTTACTTGAACAGACAAGAAAACACAATGCTAATAATTTCTTATAAAAGCCTTTTAATGTCTTCAACTTCCTTTTTGATAGAATTAAATCACCAACATCTTAATAAAAGCATTTCACTGTTGTTTAATTTAAATATAGTTCTTACTTGGCAGCCAAAATGGTACCCTCACCAGTTCAGAAATCTGACAGTCATGGTATATTTAATGTTTTCATTATCCTTCTTCTTTTTTATATATCATATATTGAGATTTGCCTAATTCATACTTATGATTCCATATGTATGGTTTTGCATTTGTGTGTATGTGCATGGGTGTATATATATAAATATATATATATTTTTATATATATATATATATACATATACATGAATAGTTCCTTCACTACTTCATCAGACAAAGCTCTCACTGAAGTCAAAAAGAATTTTATTTGCCATACAGTGAAGATTTAGGATGTAGATTTCTCCTCAAGACAAAGTGTTCTGTTAAGTAATATTCCTCAACTCCTCCAGGCTACATAGGCTTGGAAATATGCCACTGAGTTGAATATCACAAAATAAACCCCAGAAACAAGGTCCCTTCCAGTCCAGAAGCTTTCATTAATATACTAATTTACATTCAGTATATTTTCACTTCCCTCAGTACCTTATGAAATACCTTATGGTACTTTGTTTGGTGTCATTCAGGTTAAAAGAAATAAAATAAAAGGAGTAAGTAACGAAAACCCCACAACAAGCTGTAGGATAATGTGAGACTAAGTCATCCCAAGAGCACACACTTCTTAAAATACTTGAACTGTGGTTTTGGGCTTCTTTTGCAATTTTCAGTTCAGAGTAAAACACTTTTCTCAGTTTGACTAGACTTAAAGTATAGTTTGGATGCTTTTCTATTAGGAGACAATTACAAAGGTGATATAATTACTTACCAGATTAGAAGCCTCCAAACCATTTTATGCTCTTACCTAGGATATAAAAAAGTTTGCATGTTGTTTCAAATGACAAATTTATAAAGAAATTCAATTCCACTTTAAAAGACAACCCCCAAAAAAATCCCTACAGTACAAGGTATATGAAATATTATGTTAATTAATTAATATATCAGCTACTCTGATGTAACAAAATAAAACTGATAAGATTTGTTACTTTAAAATTTTGCCACTGTAGAATAGCTGAAGGTTATACAGGTTAGATGACCCTATCATCCGACACAGTGACAACACTCGCAGAGTAACTGCAGAAGAAATCTGCTATAGATTCCCATCCAAGTATATTTAGCCCTTAGCAGTTCAATTATTTTGTCCAACAGCAGTCCTTATATTTTAAAAAAAAAACAACAAAAAAAACAAAAAAACAAAACACCCAGGGTTAAGCCATAGTTTAATTATGCTAGTCTGTTAAAAGTCTTAAAATATAAAGCATAAGCCATGAAAACTTGCATACCGAATTAAATACTTTTAGAGTGAGTTTTGGGTTTCTTTTCCTGAAACTGAATTCTGAATTCAGCTTTGGTCACCCAAGTAATATTTATGAACATCCTGAAATCTTTATATAGAGAGAGGTTAAGAAGATTTGTTTGTATGAAATAGAGGCAGAAAAAATATTTTTACACTTTTTCAACTTCAGTTGTTATTTTCAATTAATAAAAAAATCCCCCTTGAAGAACCTAAACAGTATTTTTCTAGTTGTTTTATGATCAGTAAATACAGCAGTCTTAACATAGAAATGGACCCAAAGAGCATACAAACTAAATTGTTTTTAAGAAATACCCTGGCTACACAGAGTCACTTTGTCCCAGGCATGATCTGTAATTAGAGAGATTATGGCAAAAGGCATTCCACTACTGCTTGCTACAAGGCCCTTCAAAAAATATGTATGTTTTAAAAGAGCATTTATTCTCAAATGAAAAGAAGAACTATGCAAAAAATCCTGATGTCTGGTGAGGTTACTGCTTTCTTAGAGGGATGAAGGAATTGAACTGGATATCAAATGCTCTCTGTACTTCCAAAAATCATAGTCTTCTATCAGACACTGCAATGTATAAAAACCAATTAAAGCACTCATCTATTTTACTGTTATTTGGAATGAAGAAATCATGAATAAAAATGGATAGTACTACTTCTAAGATATAAAAAATATTTTAATGCAGTATACAAACGGCCAAAAGAAATCTGTGTTTGTAAGAAGAAAAACACTGATTTACAAAAAGAAAGAAAGGGGATCTGAAGGAACAATTCTGTATTTATTATGTATAAATAAAGTTCCTTAATATTTACTGTGAATTTTTAATTCCCTGGATATAAAGTAATAGTCATTGTAAACAGTGACTACATAGACCTCTCAGCCTTATGGCTGGCTGGAATGAGTATTACAGCATTACAGCTGAAAATGTGTGCTACAACCATGATTTCTAAAACTAATTTTAACTATGTAGAACACGGGACTGATTTGTTAAACCTGAACATAACTCTATCCCTAGCAAAGATGTTCATACTTAGATGAGCTCATTGACAACAAGAATGTCAATACTGTAAGATTTATGGGTTCATGAAGGTGTAGATGGTACTTAATTTCTTAAAATAAAAATACCTTGTTCATTCTGCCTTTAGTTCTTACAGTAGATTCTATATATCTGGCGAATATATTGCGAACATTGATATCAAAGTCTGGAATGTGAATACACATTGAAAATTAGGAGTGTAAGAATATGAAAAATTCAGTTAGTTGCTTGGTTCATCACCAGTAGTTCTGAGATGTAATCAGAAAATAAAATATAAAGTCACTTTTCAAGTCAATTTACTTAGTTTAGAAGAAAAAATGCATCAAACTGAGCTGCTGGGATGTTACAAGTTAAGTCAATAACCCTACACTTTAGAATTAATGCAGATGCTGAATCAACACAAGGCCTATTAAAATGAGTGTAAAAGGGTTAAATTGCAATACATTATATATATCTAAATGCATTCACTAGTCTGCACATATAGGTTCTCAAATGAATGAATGGTATGCAATTTGTATACTGAAACAACGCTGCAAATGATGCTAGTCCCCTGAAATCATACTATTTTTAAGTGTAGAACATCTAAATTTAGACATTGAATATTTCAAATTTCTTTTTATATTATAGAACATTAGCCTCTCTTTCCTGTCTAAACCCTCTACTTCACTCTGGGTAGTTGTTCGTATAACTGATTAACAATCTCTCAAAACATAAAATGTTCTTCTGGGCAGAGATCCCAGGTAAGGAATCACAGGAACTGAAGGATCCAATGACTAATAGAACTGTGTTTCAAGTCATCCATGGGGTCAGTTCTCTGTGGCACAGCACTGAAGATTGATACGAATAAAATGTATTCTCCACTCAGCTCTCATTTGCTTGAGCCTGAGAATCAGGATTTCAGCTCCATAAATTTATTGAATCTCCTCTTCAAAAAGAATTACATAAGCTGCATTTAACCTGGCCTTGGTTTTCTTTTGAGATTGCTCAATAACTGATTTGCCCTCCACTTTTGTTTTGACCTCTATTTCATGTTGATTTGGGGGCATTCTGCTGACAAATTCGCAGCAACACTTTCTTTGCAGCAGCTTGCCCTGTAGCTGAACTCGGTGGAGAGACAGCACAAGGCTGATATCCTTGCTCTTTTAAAGTGCGTGTAAACAGCTTTGAAAAAGATTTAAAGCCCTTGCCACAATTTCTTGGACACCTTAACCAGGACCACCCTTGCTTATGTGAAATGTAAGTGGCAATGAAAAGAAGTGTCAAAAAAGGGGGACATCCCATTTTACCCCTGAAAAAGTGTCAAGAAAATCTCCCCAAGAAATATTAGCTTGGGTAGAATATTACTTGCCTTAGTTTCCACTATACCATCAAAAGAGATTCCTGGAGCAAGACACATTGTATGACTGGGCACAACGCAGGTGCATTGGATTTGCATGGCCAGGTTTTGGTAGTGGGGGGCTACAGGGTGGCATCTGTGAGAAGGGGCCAGAAGCTTCCTCCATGTCCAGCAGGGACAATGCCAGCTGGCTTTGAGATGAATGTGCCACTGGCCATGGCTAGGACAATTAGAAATGGTGGTAATGCCTCTGTGATAATAGATTTAAGAAAAAGAAAAGAATAAAAAAGTTATTGTGCAGATCTAAATGTGGCCAAAGAAGAGTGGAGTAAGAATATGGGAAAGGAACAACTGTGCAGACACCAAGATCAGTGTAGAAGGAAGGGCAGGAGCTGAGATTTCCATTGCAGCTGGAGCTGAGATTCCCTGCAGCTTGTGTGACAGACCATGGTGAAGCAGCTGAGCCCCTGCAGTCCATGGAGGATGACCATGGGGATGCAGAGATCCACCTCTAGTCCCTGAAGAAGACTCATGCTGGAGCAGTGGAAGCCTGAGAGGAGGCTGTGAATCCGTGGAAGGCCCGTGCTGGAGCAGTGTCCTGGCAGGGACCTGCAGACCCGTGGAGAGAAGAGCCCACACTGGAGCAGGATTCCTGGTAGTAATTGCAACCCTCTGGAGGACCCGCTCTGGATGAGGCTGGGCCTGAAGGATTGCATTCCGTGGAAGAGTGACTTACATCACTGCAGTTCAGGAAGAACTCTTGCCTATGGGATAAACTCATGTTGGAATTCATGGAAAACTGTATCCCATGGGAGGGACCCCATGCTGGAGCAGCAGAAATATTCCTCTCACTGAGCAGAGGCAGAAATGACATGTCATGAACTGACTGTGATTCCCATTTCCTGTGTCCCTCCACTGCGGGGGGAAGAGATACAGCTGGGAAGGAAGGACAGGTGGGGGAAAGGTTTTAAGGTCTTATTTTAATTCTCATTATCCTGCTCTGATTTTGTTAGTAATAAATTCAATTAATACCCCTAATTTGAGTTTGTTTTGCCCATGATGGTATTTGGTGAGTGGTCTCTCCCAGTTCTTATCTCAATCTCTGAACCCTCTGTTAAATTTCCTCTCCCCTCTCCACTTACAGAGGGGAATGATAGAGAAGGTTGGGTGGGTGCCTGGCATTCAGCCAAGGTGAACCCCTGCAGCAGGGAAAACCCAACTTGCTTTCAATAGTTATTTCTGAAGTTCATGATGTTCCTCTGGTTTGTTGTGCCTTTAGACCAGTTTGGCTGCCATTTAGGTGTTGTTTTTTCGAAAGTGTTACCAAAGAAAAGTTTTAGGAAATAATATCTAAAGAAGCCTGGGCAACTTTTTCCACATCATCAAAATCAAATCAGTTTTATTGTGTGGGTCTAGGAGTGAGATATTGATGTAATCCTTTATTCCAGAGAAAGAATTTCAACCTAGAAAATGTCCGTCATCTAAAGTTTGTATTTTAGCAAGTTTGTTTAAAATCAAGAGTATACCTGAGGATTTGTCTTCTCTGGGCTGTCAAACATGTTGCCAAATTTCTCCCTTAAAAACATTTCCTATTGAATATGTGATTAACCCTAGAAACTTCATGCAGTGTCTCTCTAAGTCATCTAAATATTAAAAGGATGACTACCCTTTTTTCCACAAGTGTTCTTTTTGAGATACAGTGGCTACAGGCTTGTCAGAGGAGACCCTCTTTAATAGTGATCTTTAGTCATTTAACAAAATACTTGAAAATCAGTACTGATTTAAAAACCAAAAAAAGTCGTGCTTAATATTATTTATGAATATTAACATGATTTCATTCAGTAATTCCTCCCACATAAAAATTTCTAGAATTCAATTAGCTGTACTTGAAGAACACAACTTTCTCAGCAGAACTTGTCTTATGTAGGACCATGTGAACTATTTTGCCACAAAGAATTGCTTTTCACAAGCTTGCTCTGAACAGCAGAATCATCTATATACATTTATCAGAAAACAAAAAGATGCTTTCCACTTGTGAGAAACTTTCTACTTGAGGTTCAGAAAGTGCTTCCTGGCACTTTTATTTCACAATCTTTGCAATACAGAATAGCACCATTATGATCTTACAGACAGGGGAATTTAGGCAAAAAAATCTCAGATGACTTACATGCTGGAAGTCCTTAGCAGAAATATGCACTGAACAATGGCGTAGATTACTAATATACATACAAGCTAAGTGGGCATGCAAGTAGATTTCTATGTAGTTATTAACAAAACTTATGGGTTTTTTTTTGTGTTTGTCAGGAAAATTTAGACATGTCTTTGAGCATACAAAAAATACTTGTCTGGTTCATCCTGGACCCAGTGTTACAGCTAATAATACACAATATTTCTCTCTTCATCTTCCCAGACAGAGACACAGCAACCAGGGCAGGGTCCCAGGAGGTCCAGTGGGCATCCACTGGGAGTTCCCGCTTATTTTAGATCCAAGAAATGGCTAGCTAGTGCATTGATCATTTAGTTGCTGTTTGCTGTCAAACAACAGTAGCCTTGCTGTGTAGAGCATGTTGTGGTCAAGTTGTGTTGAACCTTAGTAAGAAACCAGAGGAGGAAAAGATACCTCAGGCTGCATTTTCACTCATTGTATTCAGAGGATTGCATGCTGAGCCACAGTGGATCAGAGCAGGCTAACACTTGTGGCATAATCCAGACAATTTATCTAGTTGCGTGGGTTTAAGTGTAAGTTTGGACATTATTTTGAAACACGTGTCCTAGATCGATGGATTAACAGATTGTGAAATGTTTGTTTTTTTTTTTTTATTTTGCCTCAAGAAAGAAAGAAAAATACTGCAGTGAAGGCATGCCAAAGGAGGGAACTTTGTGCTAACATAAGATTTCAAACATGTTGGTGCCTATTCAGGAAAATTCCAGTTAAGTCAGTAACATTTTCCTGCTTTCATACAATCTAATTGAGTCCAGTGTTATTCTTGAATTTCTCTGGTATCACCCCAACAAAAGAAAGCTGAAAATATTTGGCAGTGTTCTTTAAGATAAATATACTACAATGTATATTCCCTACTACAGAAAAGACTAATTCACATGCAATGCACCAGCACGCTGTATTTCACATTCCCACTCAGAAATATACACATGTACTCACTTTCACAAGAGTATACAGTAGCTGCAGTCAGATTTATGTCTCTGTGGAGCAATTTGAAAGAGTGTGATCCAGAAACTAAGCTGAACATTAAGCCTGGAGGAGCTGTTAAGCAACAAGGCTTTGCTGATTAAAACATGAACTTTATTTTAGTTTATTTAATTCATTTTGCATTCGACTGTTTTATGTTAATTAACTCTTATGCAATTTTTATTAAATTTACTTTAGGCCCTAAATGAATATTTCAAGTTGCTATTGATAATTGTTTATTGACTATGGAACCCACATTGAATGTATTGCCACATTAAATTCCCAACACAGTTATGAAAAAGAAGAGTTTCTCAATGGTCAAAGACAAGGATAGAAATTCAGGAGGTATAAACATAAATGGAAATCTGCAGTGTACTCTCTGTGTAGGCTGGAAAACTACAACTACTTTAGATGGGGAAGGATGACTGATTTTTGGAAGAGTACCAAGTCATAACCTTTCAATGCTTGGAAGAAGATACCTTGGAAGACCTAGTTAGAGTATGCTCAAGCCAATAGTAGGCCTCCAAAATGAAATCATTTGAAGGACTCTGCTTTGTACTATAGTGGACAATAGGGAGAGTTACCCGGCGGAAAACCTAAAACTTGTATTTCAATCTCCTCATTTGTATTTGGCCATGGTTGCCTGCATGTTTGAAGTGCTTCAAATTTTATAATGCCTTACGAAACAGATTCAGTTCTGGTATAAGCAGATACAGTTTGACTGGCAGTTGTACTACAACACTGGGTAATCTTTTAAGTAATAAGTACTATCAGTAATGACATTATTAAAAAACATTACTATCTTAGCTTTGCAGTGCAAGGCAGAGTGTAAAGATGATCTTGTTGTTACAGGACAGAAGTTACCAGTTCGATATCCAATATCCAGGTTTATTACAAACCTGCTTAGCAAGCCAGGGGTAGTGTCTTCTCATTTCAGTAAATCCCTTTTCTGCAAAACTACATAAATTGTTGAGAATAATTTTTTTCTGTTTCTATATTCAGCACCACCACAACAGGACAATTAAAAGGTATTCTGAGACACTAGCAGAGGTTTTTTGTTGCCCTGCTGATGTTCTCTGAGATAATCTAAGCAGTTTAAGCATGTGTTATCTGTGATTATGCCTGCTTTCCCTCAAGTTATTTTTTAATATTTTGAAAAATGTCAAGCTGGCAACAGTGGACAATAAAATTCATTTCTCCACAGGACAGGAACCTTAAGAAAGTGATGTGAATTAGACCCTTTCACATCTGGAAATTTCTGCAAAGTAGTTCAGCTCTTCAGTGTCTTCTCTCTTAAAGCCACTTAAAGATAGTAACATCTGTTCTAATGGTTTTTGCTGATTGGTATGCCTGATGAACAGGAAATGGGCTGAAATCAGCAGTTTGTTTGTAGGCCAAGCAGTGCAAGTAGAAATACATCCAGGCAGTCAGCTTCTCCAAAAAGAATTTAGGTGAAATGGTCCTCTCCAGGGGCAAAAGGACTTGCAGCCCCAGCAGATGGCTGCTTTACTCACAGGAAGTAGCTCTAATCAGGATGTTTGCAGAAAGATGTGAGCTCAATGAAAAGTGGTGCCAGCCATTGAGTTAAATGACTGAGGAAGTATAATGGATTTTATCACCTTGCTTCAGTCTTTTTGCTAAAAATAAGCGATGGTGTTCTTCTCTCCTCACAGAAAATGGTTCTGTATTATAAGCTGTCCTGTCCACTGACCCTATGACACAAGTGGCAACAGTTACTGAGTTCATAAATGTGAGAGGTTTTCTGGAGTTATAGATGGATACAGCCATGAAAATGTAGGGAGATGAAAAAGAAAAAAAAAAAAAAAAGCGTTTTTATGGCCTTCTCTGATGAGAAAGGGCATTATTCCATCTTGGAGTTGGTGCTTCAAACACCTTCATGCAGAACAGTTCTTTTGGCTAAATTAGAAAATGGCAGTAGCGTTACAGAGACAATGGGGATTCTTTTGTTATTTGTTTTCTGACCACTATTCAGGAACACACCTGGGAAAAAGGTTTTTAAAAAAGTCTGTAATACTTCCTCCCTTCTTCCTTCTGTCTTCCTTTTCAGGGGCTTGCTGAAATCAAGGCAACAGTTTTGCTTCCCACAGAAAAATATTAAAAGAATAGTAGTGAAGAATATAGGAAGAAACCTCTTCAAGGACCTTCAGCAGAGCAATTACATTATGGCAGAAAACAGATGGCAGATCTGAGTACTGGTAAAAGGATATACAAGAAGTTAAGCTCATACACAGTGTGATTTTTTTTCACTCAGCTACTGGCTTCTCTCCTGTGTTTCTGGTACACTGGCTGAACATGGATGACTGATGACATGGATAACCTGAGTTCTATTCCCTCATTAGTGTTGCTAACTGCAAGAGGAAAAAATGCTGGTTTGTGCTAAAATCATGTTTATCATTAAAAAATTATATTTTTTTTTATACAATCTCAGACTATGAAACTGAGAAATAGGACAAATGATATTTGTTAAAATATCACACTCAGTGAAAAATTGTGCTAAAGTTAAATTCCTACTTAAAATTATTATCTGATAAGGCTTTCCTCGTCTGACTATGCTGCACAAAGGCAAAAGATAAACAGCATGTACTTTAGATGCTTGCAGTCTCTGGAAGAAAGGGCCTTTGCCATTCTACAGTAGGGCTTTAAATGTTTATTTTATGTGTGAGTGTAAATCCCCCCTGGAAAAAGCTGGATGATGGAAGATTATAGGGTGCGATTTACTCACATCCATATCCTGAGAGACAAAATTCCTTGAAATGGCCCCCCGTGTAATCTGATGTAAATTATCATGGAAGTAATAAAAGTAATGAAGAATGTGTGCTGTTTCATGTGTAGAAACTGTCATTTAGCATAGTTGAGAATCTACTGGCAAAAAATTCGTGTTTTGATTGCACTGTTATTTCCGACAAATCATCCACGGGTTTTTTGTTTTGGTTTTTTATTTGTTTTTAATGATGTGCACTTTTGCCCCACCCAGTGGCCTTTACCTAAATTGCCAGCTCGGCTTGTTTTTTAGAGGCGTTTTCTGCCCTCCGCCCCAGTCTGCAGGATGGATCTGCCACTGAAAACTGAACAAAAGCAGCATCTGTCCCCTGTTGCTACCCTGGGTATATTAGGCTATCATTATCTGCAATGACACTACCATCTGTAATGTGCTCTGGGGCAAACACAGGCACTGCCAGTAGCTTCAGCACCACAGGCAGATGCTTCATCATGCAAGAAGATACATGAAGCCAAAATATGCTGTACATGAATTCAAGTACTTGAGAAGAGAGAGAGAAGGAGAGGGAAGCCAGGAAATAAATGCTCTTCATGTGTCTCATCAACAAAGACAGAAGCAAGGAAGCATAGGCTAGGTCAGGTACATTACTCAATCTAAAGAAATAACAGGTATAAAAAAGAGACTCATTTTATTGCACTTGGAAATCTGAGAGTCTATAACTTTTTATGGACTTTTATGTCTTCCCTCTTTCCACAAAGAACTTACAAAAATTGGTTTCAAATTTAAGTAATAAATAGAAGTTTGGGGTTTTTTTCCTCAAAATTCCTGCCTTCACTCATCTGTAACAGAAAACAAAACACACACACATTGAGATAGAAAATAAAGACACAGAAAGGACGTCCTTTTTTTTTTTTTTTTTCTTGGATTTTTGTGATTTTCTTCTCTCTAAATCTCAGAACTTGTATGTAGAACTCTATATTCCTCTCTCTGAACCAATGACTCAAGGAAGCAACTCTCTCCCTGGACCTCTTTGTCACATGCGAAGGCACAAGTGCGAAACAGAGAAAAATAAGTGTTTTCAGAAGCCACAAGCATTCTGGCCAATACTCTTTTATACTCTCTTTTTAGGTTGGAATGCAAAACCATGTATTTGAAGCAATCTCCTGAGTTGTCTACCTGCAAGACAAACATTCAAAGGACACAGTTCTCTTTTGGTTACAAACTAGATGCTTACTGAATATGTGCCTTGTATGTCTATTACAACACTTGCTAGGTCTCTTGGCCAAGACTTTGCCTTCAGTGTCATCTATCTTGTATTCATGCAGCAAAAGAGACCCTCTATCAATAAAAAATGCACTTTCCTTCCAGAATGAAATGCCTCTACAAAAGCTACTCCAGTACTCTGTAAAGATGTTAACAACATCAATTTCCAGAAGTCCTGCAATACATGAGGAGCATCAGATCTGCATTTCGATACCATTTCATGCTTCCCTTTCTGTCTCCCTTCCCTCATGAGTGGTCTCGGGAATTTACTCTGGACATTCCAGAAATGGACTGCATTGCTGCAGGCAAAAATCCATCTCCTGAAATATGCAAAATGCACACGCTCTTACATGACTGTACACAACACATATATAAATCAGCAGTGTTTTCCCCACTATTTCATCTGCTCCATTAAAAAAAAAAAATTAGTCATTCAGGCCTGCACTATTTTCACAGAATTAGAGAAAAATATTTTTCTATTAATATGTTTAATTACCCAACCAGATTTAATTGCAGTTAGGTATGGAAGAGAGGACTGTAATAATTCAGTGTTGAACAGAAAAAAAAACAAACCCTGAAGGATTCTGGCTTCCAAATCCAAAAATTGTTGTGCGTCACCCTCCAGTCACTCTTTTATTGAAGCACAAGGACACCATCTCGGTGCAGGAGGGAAAGGTATGAAACGTTGCCTTTGTCTGAGGTGGTCCAGTGCTGCCTCCATCAAGATTAAGTAGGTCATTTATAAGAGCCCAAGCACACGCCGTATTTTGCAGTAGGAGCTTGGAGTTTAACAGACAAGCAGCCATCCAGGCAGCAGCAGTGATCACATTGTATGTGAGACAATATTTTTCTCAGAGACTCTGCTTCCAAATGAGAACAAAGTATCTTTAACATTTCTAGAGGGAAAATGGTGCTTTCACTATGTTTTCTCATGTGGTACAGGTTCTGTAGGCACTGTTTACACATCATCACAAGAAATCTATTTTCCGGGCATTTTTACAGGCTTGTTATGGTATTCCATACATTGTTGCTTCTTTTCTAAAAAGACCTTATGTAAAAATACAGTCCCAAAGAGTTAAACCAATTGAAGCTATTCTAAACTTGCCACATTTGTCTAGGGGAAGTTTCAGGGGGTTTGTCAATTTTAATTAGAAATGGCAAATGATTGTGCACAATGCAGCAGATTATCAGGGCTACTTGTTAAATTATAAAAGGCTGGCTAAGCTTCAGAGTGAAGCCAGTGTCCAAATTAGCAAATCTGATAGTTTATAGTTTATACTCACAAAAATAATTGGTTTTTCCTCCTTTCTTTTGCAGCTTGTGTTCTTTGTTTGCGAAAAAAATATAAGCTTATAGATCTCTAGCTAATTTCTGTGAATTAAACCTGTTTTCACAACAATAAAACCAAGCAAAATGCCATGCCCTTTCATAAGCCGTATATGTTTTTAACATTTCTTATTTTTTATGTTAAACCCATAATACACTCTTTGCTGGAGTATAGCATTTTTTCACTTCAGAAGGTCATTTATTGTGAATTCTGAAAACACATTGAATTAAAAAAAGAAACAAACTCTATGTCTAAGAGATGATATGCATGGATGGAAAGAGAGGGAGGAGTAGTCCGCCATACACGTTTTCTATTAGGACTGTCTTATGTGCAAGACAGCTCCTCCTGCTCCAGCACTGGGGCAGAAGCCATGCCTTCCTCTACAACGTGGCCTGAAGAAAACTAACCTGGCACTGGACACACACAGAGTTGAAACTTGGCCTTCTGCACCATCCCCCATCATCCTTGGATGATTTGCAGTGTTGTTGGCACTTGACTTGTGGGACAATTCTGATTTCTTGCCCAAGGTAATGTGCTGATTTTCTTTCCTGTAGAGCTAAGTCTGGACACAATACAAAGTCTTTATGAAAGTTAATAAAAAGAAAGATAGGGATCAAATTCTCCAATTATAAAAGTCTCAAATGTTAATCCATGACACATCAGCCATTTAATAACACTGCTGGTGGTCACTGGAAAGTTATAAGACAGTTCTTCTTTTAATCTTCAAGCATTAGCTTACGTTCAAACACAGTTAAGAAACACACTTGGTAGGAAGGAAACTATATTTGCAAATAAACCAAAATAGATTTCAGGGAAATCTATCAGAAATGTATGATCTGAATCCTGATTAGAAGTAGTTCTTAAGGTCTTGTAAGCAGTTATAACTATCCAAATTCTTGGATTCATTAATTTATTTTTCTTGTTTATGAAACAAAGATTTTCTGAGTTGCATAATTGTATATAACCCCAAGCTCAATAGATAGTGCACTATTAAAAAAAAAAAAAGAAAATAAAGAAGTTCCAAGTCCTATACTCTGAAAAGACAAGTGAACCAATGACATTCTGATTCTAAAAAGACCAAAAACTTCTCAAGGATACATTGGGAACAAGAGCTAAAATCCAATTTCTCTGTATCAAGTCCAGCCTCTCTACTGATTATCTGAGTTGCATTGGCACAATAAGACAGCTCGAAAATGTACCAACCATACATCTCCCCTCTTTGCAGTCATGTCGTCATCTTCCCTCTATCACATGATCAACCCAGATGATTTGCTGAGGTCAAATGATTCCCAGTACATGTCAAGGGGGTCAGAGAAAAGTATGGTGAAGAGCTATTTTTAATTCTCTCAGTTTTCCTCCTCCTCTCCCTCCCTCCTTCCCACCTTCTTTTCTCCTACGCTCTCTCTTTCTCATAGAGTGTGTTGACTGTCAAAACAGCATATCTGCACTAATATATTCCATCTAGAAATAATCTCTTACAAAGTACCTTATTAAAGAGTAAACCCGTATAATGATTAATTTCATTAAGCAACATTCTTCCCTGAAGGCTCCTGTTTGTAATGAAATCTTCAGACAATCACCACCCAGGGAAGCAATATGTCTGCTAAGAGCATTGCAAAATAATTATCAAATGACAAAATATGACATACCAACCTTTTTAGATGATTGAGTAATAATACTCTAAAGAACACCATCCCACCTACTCACCCTCCTTTTTTTTTCCTCTACATTCAAGCTGTTTACACTGCCTAGTGCAAAATGACCGCTAACTTAACTAAAACTTTACAATACCAAACTTCTCTCACTAGGGCACACTGACAACATGCAGAACAAACGCAGTAAACAAGAGAATCCTTAATTCTAAAATATTGCCACACATTATATACCCCAGAACTGAGCATGTTCAGTGGGGATATTTATTTACTATATCTCTATAGGTCACAGTAATTTAATGAAAACTTGAATGTTTTTTTACAGATTTTACCAAATGTAGGAAATATGAAAACTGCCCAACACACACAAAAAATAGGATTTTCTTAAAGCCATAATTTAGAGACTTGATTAAAGCTCTTTGTGGAATCTGTAATAAGGACCTTGTTTACACATATTTATTGAATGAAAACATCTTGATGCCAAGACTCGAGAAAGACTTCTTTCAAATTAGAATAAGCTTCATTTTGGAGCAAGACATTAAGTTTACAGTGGACAACGTGTTTTTTCTTTTCTCTACACAGACAGTTATGTTGTATTGACAATGAGCTATACTGAAGTGGCCTTGCTCTGAAGGAATAAAGAATATCTGCATTGTGTACACATTCTTGTGTTGAATATTTACATTTGCCTACAAGAGGTTAGACTCCAGTAAATAAGGATTATGCGGTGGATCTGCCTTTACAAAGGTTTGCTTACTGTGTGAAAAAGCTAGCTTCCTCTATTGCTCCCTTTATTGCTGATTTTCTTTTCAGTCCTCAAGAATTCGGAGATAAAACATGTTTTGAACCCTTTTTCGATAAAGTTGCCTCATGTGCACAATTCACCCTGTATCTCAACCTCTGCATTTTGCTAGTTTGCTCTAATTTATTTAAATGTAAGCGTCTTTCAGCACAGCTTTGTTCTGTTCTATATTAAAATGATTGCAAAGATATTAAATTTTCAGAATAGTGTATTAGCTCAGACTACAGAATGGGCATTCTAGTAGAAAAATTCTGATTATTCAGCAATGCAACTCATACTTCTAATGTTCTGCATGGAAGGGATGATGCAATCCCAATTGCTGTACTGTTGCAACTATCTGAGCTAGGAGTTGAATAAAAGGAAGAAGATAAGCAGGAGGAAAGTGTGTCTATCACGATTTTTTTTCCAATTATCTCGTTTCATATTTTAAATAAAATTATCAACTTCTGGAAAGTACTGATTTTCATTATTTCTCCATGGTTTTGAGAAAACAGGACTCTTTTTTTCTTAGTAGATAGCGGTTTTTTAGCGTTTAAAAAGTTGCAAAGTTTTTGCAATTTACTGTCTATTATATGCAACATAATTTATTCAGTAATTAAAATGCAGTAATTGCCATTATGATTTAATATTTGCTCACAATTGCTGCATGTTGATATCAGAGACAATCTGAAATTACGCTTTCCTTACCATGGGAAGGTATAGCCTCATTCATATCCCATGCAGAGCACTGCATTAACCACCACTGACACTCTCATTAACTCCTGGATCTTTAGAGCTATATTTGGTATGCTGGGTAGGATCATCTTTCATGCATATTCTCACCATTCTGTGTAGATACATTCATCTTTTACCTTTCATTTCCCCTTTTTCATCATCTCCAAATGATGGGGCTAAATGGAAGCCATTTCAATGAAGAATACAGTTATCACTCCTTAGCACTGCCTCAAGTACCTGAGATTTTCATGTGATTTCTGTGATCCATGGGTGAATACAGAACAGATTTGTTTCCAGGTTCACACTCCTGCCATTACAGCAGAGAGAGTACTTAATTACTAAGGTAATTTATTTCCTCACTTTTAGCGTATAGCAGAGTATTCCCATCAAATGGTTAGTACCAAAACTGAATGCCTTCCCTAATCTGTATCAGGCACTATTTTCTGCTTTGAAATCTGTCTTGCATGTGTCCTGCCCAGGGATTCAGAGGTCCGTCAGTTGCTGGTGATGTCCCTACTCCAGCCCAGGCCAGACCCGTGGTGTGGGAAGACCCTGGAATGGGCTGGACTCGCAGACCCTGCAGCAGCCCCAGGTTCTCTAGCATAGTGAGGCTGTGGGCTTGCTTGGGCTTCTGATCAAAACTGCAGTGCAGCAGCATGGGGAAGCAGAAAAGGTGGCCTAACAAGTAGGTTTTTTTTTTTTTTTTTTTCCCTAACTTTCTAAGGAAACAGGTAGTTAAAACAACTTTTGTTAAAACAGTGTGTACGGAGTTTGCATGGCAAGGTTTTGGGGTGCTACTATAGTGGTGGCTTCCATGGGAATTCTGCTGGAAGCTTCTCTCATGACAGACAATTCCCTCAGAGCCAATGCCAGCTGGATCCACCACTGGCCAAGGCCAAGCCCATCAGCGACGATGGTAGCGCCTGTGGGATATCATAGCTAAGAGGGAAGGAAAAAAACCACTTTCACAATTTCATTCAGAGGGAGGAGTGAGAATGTGTGAGAGAAAGACACGAAGGCCAGTGAAGAAGGAGAGGGAGGAGGTGCTGCGTCTTGAAAATAAAGCATATTGCAATAGCCTGCACTGAGCATGGAAGGAGAAACCCAGCTCCCCGAATGTGAGTCCTGCTGCAAACAGCAGCACTCCACACCCCAAACCAACTGTGACTGTGCTCTCCCTGCCCACTCACCCTCCTCTCTGCTCCATTAGATTCAATTTCAGCCTATTAATCTCAAGAGTCGAGAAAAAGAACTTTAAAGAAAGTTACTTAATATTAATTTGAACTCCAAATTATTCCAGTAAAGGAAAAAAATCAATGTTGTTAAGATGTGCAATATTTTACATAATAGGGCTTCAGGAATAATGAAGAAAAGTTCAATATCTTATTCTGAAAACCTGTAAAATCTGTTAAATGAACCTCTTGATAAATATATTCATAGCTCTTCCAACCAAGCCCACAAAATAATGTATTCAAGATATTTTAAAATACTATATACAAAATGTGAGAAAATTTATTACATTTATAATTTGATGAACAGTATAATGAGACATCAACAGAAGCTATTGTTTTTCTTGCACATTGAGAGTTATGGTGTATGAATGGGCTGTTACTAATTAGATTTCATGGTTACATGGTTACATGATTACATGGTTAATGTAGAGTTTATCTCCTTTTCATACCACTAAGTGCAACTTCACAACTTCTTGTTTTTCAAAGTATTCAAAAAGGAGAATAGTTATTTAATTTTCTTTGAACTTGATGAACTCCGACATCAAAATAATAAAAAAAATCTTTTAGTAAACTCTATTTAGAGATGATGAATTTCACCCATCAAAATGATTAAATTTTATTCTTCCTGCTGCATTTTTTAAAAATTAAAACTTGCTCATATGAAAGTTCATATAATTATAGATATATGATTAAAGTATGATCAGGATTGGTTGGATCCTTTGAATTTGATATTAATGTGTCAAGACTGCTCTTCTCCATGTTGGATGCTGGGTTTTTTGATAAACTTAGCACCTAGCAAGTGCATTCACCATACAAATATATGAGAAATTCAATAGCCAAATTATCCACTAAAGCACCCTCACTACTTTCCATTAGGTTATACCAGGAGAAGATTAGACTTGTCAAAATTAGACTTGTCAGGTATAGTGTAATTATTCTTGGATTCAGTGTGGTCAAGGGCAGGAATCACTGAATGTGATCCAAAGAAACCTCTGATGGTGTTTTTCTCATCAACAGCATTCCCAGACCCTTAGAGTTTTCAGAATATCACTTAAAACTGGGAAATAATTCTTTCTCTTTGAAAGATGTATGTAGTCAGACAGTATAGAGTGGCGAAGACAGAATTTTTTCAGTGTACTTGCATGAAGTATTCATGGAATCATAGAATAATTTAGGCTGGAAAAGACCTCTAAGATTGAGTCCAGTTGTGCTGGACAGCATTCAGAGGACTAAGGCCTTTTTCTGTGTTACAAATCATCGGGAAAAACAATCCTCGTGATTATTCTTGAAAGAAAAAGCAAAATTTTTTCCAATACTGTAGTTTTTCACACTGCCTACCCAAATCATGGAGCAGTTAAGACTGGAATCCCAGTCTGCTGGTTAGTTATTTAGCTGGTATTGTACTCTGTAGCACTGGATCTTTGTAATGCCAAGGTTACAAATAAAGCTGCCTGAGAAGTAGGTTTTCTATGTAAAATATTTGAGTTACAAAATGACTGAATTTTTTTAAATAATAGTTTCAACTTTTAGCAAATAAATGTATTTTCCCCCTGGGAGATGAAAACTCAGTACATTAAAAAAATAGTCATGTTACATGTTGGCCAAAAGTGCATCAAGGGGAAAAATCTTTGCTAATGAATCAAACCTATTGAGAGTAGTGTCATGAGACTTCTGAATGCCCATGGGGCATTATTATCAGCAGATGTGAATAAAATGTTTCAGCTGAGTATTTTTGACATTCAGGTGTTTTGGTTTTGTTGAACAGATGCAATTTTCTGCAGAGGGCAGACACATCTTTCTAATTTTTATTTTATTCAAAATCTATTAAACATGCTTTGAGAAAATATTTTCATCAGGTATTTGTGTATATGCATCTCTTTCTTCTACCTTGTAGCCTACCAAAAACCAAGAATTATTTCATTACTGTTGGATTTGTTTTGCTTCCTTGCTTTCAGAGAGAAAGCGTGCTTGAGAGAGAGCATCTTTTCAAATAAAATATGCACTTTGATAGTAACAAAAATAGTAAGAAAATAGAATAAAAACAAAAATGTAATTGCTTTTGCTGCATGATTGATTGCATCCACAATACAATTAAGCAGAAGGAAAAAATTGTTGCGTCTTTGGCAGTTAATTCAGGGTGTAGCACACCACTAGTCCTCAGAGAACTTAATTCTCTGCCAAAACTAAAGAAAGTATATTAAAAAAATATCTGATCACCAGAAAAGGTGATTTAAACGATTGTTTCTAGGTATTTGTGTCAGTGCTGCTTAACATCTTTGTCAGCGACGGGAATAGTGGGATAGAGTGCACCCTCAGCAAGTTTGCCAATGGCACCAGACTGCGCAACGCAGTTGACACGCTGGAGATAAGAGATGTCATCCAAAGGGACCTTGACAGGCTTGAGAAGTGGTATCTAAGAAATTCATGAGGTTCAACAAGGCTAAGTGCAGGATCCTACACCTGGGTTAGGGCAATCTCAAGTACAAATGCAGACTGGGAGAATGGCTTGAGAGCAGCCCTGAAGAGAACTTGAGGGTGTTGGCTGATAAGAAGCTCAGCATGCCCCAGCAATTCTTGCAGCCCAGAAAGCCAAACACATCCTGGGCTGCATCCAAAGCAGCGTGGACAGCAGGGCAAGGGAGGGGATTCTGCCCCTCTGCTCTGCTCTCATGGTATCACACCTGGAACTCTGCATCAGCTCTGGGGTGCCAGCACAGGAAGGACAGGGACCTGTTGGAGCAAGTCCAGACAAGGAGCATGAAACTGATCAGAGGGCTGGAGCACTTCTTCCATGAAGACAGGCTGAGACAGCTGGGCTTACTGAGTGGGGAAGAGACTGTTCCAGGGCCACCTTATTACCTCCTCCCAATACCTAAAAGGAGCCTGCAAGAAAACTGAGAGGAGTTTTTATGAGGGCATGTAGTGATAGGACATGGGGGAATGGCTTCAAACTGAAAGAGGGCAGATTTAGCTTAGATAGTCAGAAGAAACTCAGCACTGTGAGTGTGGTGTGGCACTGGAACAGGTTGCCCAGAGAAGTTGTGGAGGCTCCATCCCTGGAAGTGTTCAAGGTCAGGTTGGATAGGGTTTTGAGCAACCTGGGGTAGTGGAAGGTGTCTCTATCCATAGTGGGGATTGGAACTTGAACTAGATGATCTTTAAAGGTCCCTTCCCACCCAAACCATACTGATTCCATGATTCTGTGAAGAAAATTAAACTGCACATCATAAATCAGTGTCAGACCATAAACGTTGTTTTAGCTAAAGTCATCCCTGCCTTGAATGGAAGGGCTTTACTTAGAGAAAACAGTTTTGCCTTCAACAGAGTTTTTTTTTTCCGTGCTAAACATTATTATATTATGCCAAAAAACATTATTTCTTCAATGTTGTGGAAAAATAGCTTTGACAGATCTAAATATTTAAGAGAAAAGAATGGTATTGGATTTATAAAATGGGGAAAATCATCTGTATGAGTAAAAGCATATCTATTTTCATATCTTTATATATATACAGGTGTGTTTACACACATACTTACATGTATATATGTATGTATACGTATATATATACACACACATATAAGGTCATTTGGCTCATGCCAATCTACTGTTACTCTTTACGTGGCAACAGTCTTATTAATCTGTGAATGCAATATTACCTAGGTGCACTCTGTAGTGATTTTGCTCACAAGTTAAAGGTTTTTTAAAACATTTTTGAGGCACAAAACAGCATCAGACGATGGTGATATTTTAATGGATTAACACTGACATTTTAACTTCAGTCAGTTTCCTTTTTTTGATATTAAATTATGTGATCTGTTTCAGTAGTACATGGTTAAGTTTTGTGCTCTCTGCAAAAGAAGTAATTTTCCTTTTAGTTTTGTTTGCTTTAGATTTTTAGAAGTTCATAAGCAGCATGATATGTCACTTAAACAAATCTGTTTAATAGTAGTAGCAGTAGTAGAGGAAGGAGAAGTAATAATAACCATAATGATAGTAATTGTAAAGTCTTGCAAAATCTGCTTCCTCCAGGTGGCAGAGGTGAAATCAAACTGGCATTTCTGTATGCTCAGAACAATAAGATTTTTGTGAGTGTTCTGATATTTCTGTTTTCATATCTTATCCTCTTATCATATCTTATTTTGTTATAAAAAGATCAATTTTAAAGCCATTTGCAGTTACAAGTGGGGAAAACCATGCACTTCTGCAGGTAAAGCCCCAGCTCTGCAAGTATAAGTGCAGTGGAAAGAGTCTGAGACACTGAGTAGAGCAAATATGTAATTACTGCTTGGTTGAAAAACCTTATTTATTTACGGTTAATGCAGGCTTTTGAAAGCAAGTGCTTTGTGTGTTCATTTATTTATCTATCCAATTCACAGTTACTTATAGCAGTCTGGCAGCAGATACTTGAGCAGTTGATAGAGGCATTATAACTGGCTCACCTGTTCTGTCCTGTATTTCTTTTGATAAAGAAGAAAATACTAATTCAGCCTCAAAAATGTGCCTGTCTTCTATGTTTCCTGATAATGCAAGCATCCCTCCAGTAACTGTGTCAGGCTCCAAGGCTCTTCTTAATAGGAAAATTGCTCATAGCACACTTTATTCTTAACCTATAATAATAACTAGTATTGAGTCAATGTTTTTTTTTTCCAATTCTCTCCACTGATTCAGTTGGAGACAAGTTTTGAAAGTATTTTTGCAGTCTGAGGTCTGAGGATCCTCTACCATAGCAAGAGAAGAAAGAATGCTGCAGGATCTTAATCACTCCTCTTACATACAATGTGAGAGAAATAGAACAAGAATAGAAAATGTATCCAGCTGTCTTCTCTCTGTTATTTTTTTTCTAATTTGTGCTTGTTATCCAAAGAAAAAAGTGCCTAAGTTTTGACTGTACCTAAAAAATTCCCAAACAAGTAGTTCTGTTTAATACTTTGTCTCAGTGACAAAAGAATTCTGATGCAGTTTCCAAATAAGAGAACTCCATTAGTAAAATGTGGGGTTTTTTAAACCAATGATATTGATAAGAAATTTAGTTGATAGTCAATACATTTTATGTTGAGAATTTCTACAGACATCAGTAATTTTTCTCAAAATTTCCAACAAAAAATTTAAGACAATCATGTCCCTGTGCTCCAATACCCTGATGAATCACACAAGAGAAAAAAAGGACTAGATACAAAAAATTATGGAGCGTGATAGCAGCAGACAAGTTGGGTTAGGAATTAAGCAAATAAGCTCAAGACATGTTAATTCATAATTTTATGTGGATGTCTGAATATAGGAATGAACTACTACACGCATATGTACTTGGGATCAAACTGAGAAATGCAACTCTATGTAACTGAGCAAGCAGTAAAGATAGGTATAGATAAGGAATAGATAGGATGGAAATAGATGGGACAAATAAGGAATGCAACTTCTTGCAATAAATAACATTGAAATATTACCGTAAAATAATGCTTTTATCCTTGCATCTTTTTTCCCCTCCTTGTCAAATAAAATATACATGGAAATAGAGTTATGGTATCTACTTAAAAGAATAGCCACTAAAAATAACAATGCTTTTACATATACTGGTGCGAGGTGACTTGATGAATGTGTGTTTTCCATGTAAAAAGGCTAAATTAATATCACAGAACCAGCTTAACAAATATATCTCTTTAACATCAAATTGACTACTTTCTTAAAAAAAAGAAAAAAAGTAAAAAAAGGATATTTAAAAAATAATTTAAAAATACTTAAATAATTCTTTTTAATTTGGTTATGCTTTTGTTTGTATTTAAATAATTTAAGCCTACTAGCATCTGCATTGTAATCCTGAATAGCAGGAATTCCCTACTGAAGGCATATGGAAACATTAGAAAGCTGAAAGAAGCTTCACAATTTTCAAAACTGGGGTGATTTTTATTATTTCAACATCTACCACAGGTCTTATCCCTAAGGCACTTACATGGTATATTATCATTAGACAGAGAAGGAAATAAGCTACATACACCAGCAGAACATACCAGCAATTTCCACATTGGGACCATGATTTTCTGCAGGATGGAGACAGGATAGAAAAGGCTTACAAAGACATTTGTACCAACATAGCACACTGGTACTTCACAGCCCAAACATTCTCAATATGCACACACACAAACCCTCAGTGAAACCAGCAGCTCAGAGAGATTTAGATCCAAATTTATCTGAGTGTACTACCTTTTGATCAAGAGTTTTGGTGTGGATCAGTCACTAACACTGCTTAAAACAAGCCTGTGCTTTGAAAGGTTTTTCTAGTAACCAGACATAGGGAATTCAGTGATTTTTTTCTTTTTAAATTATTTTTATTTTTTATTTTTAAACTCTGGGTGCATGCACGTTGGTATCAAATCTGATTTTGCAAGAAGGACCAGATTTTACAATCTGAAAATGAACACAAAACTATTTGCATAACATCTGCACTGCTTGGAGGGTTGGAACACTACAGCAATTAGATCCATGCTCTATTCACTTGCAATTCAGACTATTACTGTAGTTGAGCTAATTTAATGTTTAGTTAAAGAAGAAGACGTGTTTTTATTTTCTCTTAATGATTAATGCTGTATTGGAAACCATCGCATAAACTATTTTACTTTTAAGCAGGTAGCTCTAAAAATGTTTTCCATATATATTTTTAAAGTGAAAGGAACTTTGAAGGATACTAATTTTATCTGTTTAATATGTGACTGTTTTCATCTGTAGTGCGTGTTTTAATTTGACTGATTTTACACAGCTGTCATTCTACAGCCTATAATCTGTATGCATACGATATAAGCATAACCTTTAATGAACAGGATTCACATGCAAAAGTTGCTAATATAATGCTACCATAGCAGCACCTGCCAACACCTCTACAATTAGAAGTCTGTGTCAGCATTTCAATTATAAAGCAACTTCTAATTTAGAGGATCATAACTTGACAGTAAAAATTCTTTATGTGTTGCAAGTTGACATGCAAGGTCTCAGTTCAAAGCATTTTTATTAATACAGGTTTAAATTGGTTTAGATATTATGAAGTTATAGAAGACTACAGTGAAAAATGAAGACACTCTCTGGATGTTTTTTCATCACCACTCTAGCTCAAATGCTTTGAAAGGGAAATCCACAAATGTTACAGTTGTTTATGTGTAACTAAGATAAGTGACTGATTTTATTTTTTCTATTAATTTAGCAGTAAGATCTAAGCTTTAAAACTCCAAATTGTTATGTTTCTTTCTGTTTCTTTGGTGATGCATATTTATCATTAACATTAAGTATAATATATTAATGCTTAAAATATTTATTTCTGAATGCATCAATTCACTGCTAAAGCAGACCATGGCAGTACATGTGTGAACCTATGGACTAGAGGTCTCTCCATAATGACATATCGTTTACTAATAGCATTTCCATGAATTGCAAATTTCCCAAGTGTGTATTGACACAATTGTTCCAGCTGAGAAATTACCATGTACTGTGTCAATAAGCTACTTATCAGAGTTTCCTATTGCTTTGCACTGACACAGTAACCACTAACTACTGCTCAGATATAGCAGTCTATTGTGGACTATCTATTGTGGAAAGGAAATAATTTTCAGTTTGTGACAGGGTTAGGATCCACTGAGGGAGATAAATGACAAGGATTTCATTCTGTTCTTAGATGGGTGGCTGTAAGAGGCAAAAATGTCAATAACAACTAGATCATTTTTGTGACCTTGCTGAGAATACTCCCCTCCACCCTACTTCTAGCCCTTTCATGCTGTTTTCAAAGCCCTAAAGGACTGAAAAGCATTGTGAGGAGCTCCTAGAGTCCAACAGTTACACGGAATAGTGTGCAAAGGTTCTCATTGCATTCTTTTGTTGCCTGATAGAAAAGTGCATCTGAGCTTGACAGGGAAAGTAAAGAGAACTGAAGGTCAGAATACGGGTGCTGGAGAAAGGGTAGCAAGCAAGCCACAGCAGCAGGGGAAGCTCCTCAGCAGAAGCCAGCAGCCAGCTGATGGGGCCTGAGATCCATACAGAGCTGCTTTTCTTCTGGGGCACACTACTACACAAATATGTAGCAGCTGCTCCATGGCAGAGGACGGGCCAAGAGAACCCACAACTCCCTGAAAATGACTGTGCAGTCAAAAAGACGGTTCCTGAAAATGTTTTCCAAGCAACGTATTAAATCTGTGCACTTCACAACCACGTTAGCCCTCTTGTGGGCAGGGCTGCTCTTTCCTTGCTCAGACCCTTTGCTCCCACAGGTGGAAACCTTTGTGTCATTGTTCCAGCATCGCATGTCAGAGCTGCAGGGCTGCGAGCACTGGCAGTACCTTGCCCTGCTGTGCCAGCAGCAGGTCCTGGGGATTTATAGGTCTCCAAACACATTATGGTGTCTTGCACTAGTCCCTTTAAGTTCAAAACCAATATCTGTAAACACAGTTTGTTACTGGGAAACATAATAAGTGGTTTGTAAATGAATTGGAAATTAATTTTAATAAAGCTATCACAAGTAAGGGAAGGCTGGGGGAACAAAGTTGTCAAAAAAAAGCAAAGAGGATGTACATGAATAAGATGGGCTTCTTTTATAATCCTTCACCTCCATGTACTGCTTTCACATCTGAACTGCATTTGGCTGAAATTATGACACCCATATTAATACATTAATCGCACATACTCCTGTATCGCTCTTCAGTGCTCATTATCTTACTTTTTTTTTTTATTATTTGGAGGTTTTTAATTGGTAGCTATTTTCTCTGTTATTTCTCACAGTGTCTTAAATCTGCCAGAAGTCTAGATCTTCAAGGTGCCCCTCACTGTAATTTAGTGATTTGTTAAAGTCACAATGTTTTCCACCATCTTTTAAAGGTCATAAGTATACTTGATAGTTCAGAAGTGTATGCTGTGATTTGTATCATCTATACAAAATTCAGCCAACACCAAACCACACACTATTTCTTCTGTTGGGTTGTTGTTTCCATTTAGAAGACTTTGTAACAACAATGAGGGAAAAAAAAGGCCTGGCCCTCATATTATATTAAAGAACAAGATTTAATTCAGTCTTTCCAGCAAAGTACAGTTCTTACCTTCTTAATTAATCTTCTTACTCAACATAATGGCATGCTAATGGTCAGAAGACATGCTTGAAATAAATTTGGATTATTATATAATTGTGCAACGGTGTCCTAATCAAGACCTTTTCTAATGTATATAATGAAAACCTAAAACATACTATTATTCATTAACTTATATTTTGGGTCTCTCATTTAAACTTGAAAATTCTTCTACCTGTCTTGCAGATTATGACATTCAAGCCTATCAGCCAGTGATAGTTCATCAGTACGTCATTTTATATCCTGAAACTTTGGACCTGTATTTTCTACAAACATTAAAATAAATACTAGTTAGCTGTATAATACATTAGAAAACAACTTTGCAGCACCCTCTAGTGACACCTTACCAAATCAGAATGTTCTGGAAAATGAAGTGACCAGGGAGACAGCCTTGTTCCTAAGAAAACCGCTTTTGACATTACCATGAGGGTGGAATGTGTTCACTTTCACCATTCCTATCTCATAAGGTAAATTACAAAGACCTTACCTCTCCAAGGCACTTATAAACAAATATGCGTTTTCTTGACCGTAAATCATTCCAGTAAAGGAACTGGATTTATTTTGTGTTTGAAACTACTCTGGTAATATAAAATCAAATATATATTTTTATCTCTGTTAAGAAGCTAAACTGACACCTGCAGAATTCCGAAATCCCTTTTATTCCTTGTGACTTAGATCTGTCATTGTTCAGTGCTTCCTGTGTCAGTGTGTTCCTACAGCATGAAGATGTGACAGCAGACACCTGACAGCTGAAAGATCTGCTTCACTGCATGGAAGTATTTGAGCATGACTTTTGGAGTTTAGTATAATTTGGCTCCTAAGCATTTAAAATCAGCTGGAGATCAAATCCTAAGCTTATAGATATTTTTGCTCCCCTTAAAACCACCTAGCTTCTAATACAAAACCATGCATGTGTATGAAAATTAGGCTTTATCACTGATTTATGTCCACTATTGTGGTAATCTATTTTAGGAAACAGTACACTTCTTAATGAAGGACAAAGACTTCTAGCAATGTATTGGTGGGTTTTGGTGGGTTTGTTATTGCACTAATGTCTGTGTTGCTATAAATGGAAATTTTACATGTGACAGACTCATCTGTTTAAAAGGATAGCTCTTGATTTACCATATTGTGCAATTCAAAGTTTGGCTTATGGGGTTTTGCTTTTTTTTTTTTTCTCTCCACATAATTTTTTTGTGTGTGTGTGTGAATTTTTGCCTTCAGAATTAAACTGCTTAGAAATGCTAACAGAACTTCTTGTTCTGTTAAGTGATGCTTTGCCATGTGGGGGTATGACACTTCTTTCTTTCCTAAATCTGGATATGTAATACCCAAAAAGGTATAATGTTATATATATGATCTGTATATGATCTAGCAGAGATCTTAAGGAGTTGTTTTGAACTGTTTTACCACATTTAGAATTTTGTCATATTAGCTTGTAGGGGAAAGTTAGTAATGCAGTTTTCTCAGAAAAAGAAATATTACTACTCTCTTTCATTCTCTCAGCTCTCTCCTCTAAAATGACTGCCATACTGTTATATACACGGATAAAAATGGCAATATATAATGAGGACAACTTATTTGGTGCAGATATACACTGTGAAACATAAGATACTCCTGTCTTCTTTCATCTATTCATAAATACTGAAGAAGTTCATCTGTCCTTTCCCTTTCCCAATCTGATAACAAAATAATTTTAAGAAAGATTTTCTTTGTAAAGGTTCCTTGAATTCAGTATTTCTTGCATGACATGTATTGTTTACATATACCACATATATTGTTTACATAAGCAATTATCAGGCAGAATAATGAATCATAGGTCTTAGAAAAATGTTTTATTCATTATCTCCTGCACCCTCACATACAGTTTGCACATACTCACATACTCATACCATCTCACATACTGCATACCATCTGCAGTATTTATTGCTGGTATGTGTTTTCAGAGTATCCAGACATAAATGACATGTAAAAAAAATTATTATCCCTTCTTTAAAAATAAACATCTATGGTCTGAAACATTAAAGCTGTACAGCAAATTTGCAGAAAAAAAATGATAAAACCAGCATTTCATAGAATAGCAAAATAGTTTATGGTACTATATACTATCATATATAGTATCTAGTATATAGCTAACTTTAACTTTCTTGAAGAAAGATGACTAAAAATAAAAAGGCATAAAAACATTATTTTTAATATATTTATCAAGAGAATAGAAAATAATGGTATGCAATATATATACATGTAGCAGCAGCAGAGATATCTCTTCAAGGAAAAGAACTACTATTTTTTCCAACAGATTATATTTTCCCTTTGAGGACCTAGAAATAAAGTAAAAGGCCACTTAAATCCCTGCCATTTCAGGTTTTGTTGCAAATACCACACAATGACAGTGTTAGAGACTGGTTTCTGTACCCAAACTCAAACTTAAGAGCACTTGTCATGTAAAATAAATGGATTACTATTTTAATTTAAAAGCTATGCTATTGAAATAGCAGTAAAAAGTGTATGAAAATCAGCTGTAATTGTCTAATACAAATCTCTGTTTCCTTTATGGGCCAGCATGAGTAGTGCCTTTCATATCATGGCCATACCAGATCACTACACTTCTCTGCTTATTTTATAGTTGACTCAGACTTAAATTCCTCTTTGCTTTTCCTATTCTACAGTTCTCTCTCGAGTAAGTTCACCTAACTCCAGAAGGTGTGTATTCACAACATAGAATAAACCACTAAAGAATCAGTCACATCATATGGGTAGGAATTAAAGAGCACATTAATCTTTAAAATTCTTTAATATACTGACAGAAATAGTACCTTACCTATTCTGTAGAATCATTATTATATCACCACTTGTTTGTGTCAAAAAAATTATTTCTCACTTCTGATAATTCACCTCAAAAAGCTTCTTTGCATCCATCTACAACTAAAACCAGATGCAGAAATAAGACATCCTATTCTATCTTTGTCATTAATTTATTCCTCCATTAAAAGTATAGTTTATATAAATAAATAAAATGTCAATAAATTTATTGACATGTCAGGTGTTGTTTTTGTTTAACTTACCTAAAGAACTCTGAATAATTTTACAGACACACAGAGATTTAAATTTCATTTTAAATGCTTCATCTGCAAAGAGTTCAGGTAATGTCAATTCATTCCATCTCAGAATTTTGCAAAGATCAGATCTCCTCAAAGATCATGTGAAAGATCATATAAGTTCCTTTGCTCACATTTAAGAATGCAAGAGAAAGTGTACCTTTTTGCATTATTTCAATGCATTAATTCATTATCACAGATTCATTGACTCTTTTATTGCAATGCAAATGTCATGTCAAGACTGTATTTTTTGCTCCTGAAAAGGATAAATTCAAATTTTATTTCCACTGAGGAAAATATTGAGAGAAATATTTGCTTCATGTAAAAACTGTATGTGGGTTTTTAGTAGCCAGACGTAGGATTTAATAAATTATAAAGAAGAAGTACAACATATTTCATTCCATTTTGCTTTATTTCCACTTTTGAAAAACTTACAGAAATCAATATACAACAAAATAAAGTGATAATGTCTGATCTGACCAATTTCTTCTTTCGTGCTAATAATTTAGTGGGTATTTTGTTCTTAGTGTTGTGTCGCTCCCAAGCACACAGATAGTTTTTTAAATTTCTTTGGAGTTTGGCTTTCAGAAAGCTTTACATCATGGCTGATATTCTCTATTCAATAAAGTACTACTTTTACACACTGATCTGAAATTCTTAGTACTCACATACTGTGCCGCACTTTCAGGAAATGCAAAAATTCTGTGTTCTTTGTTGTGTTACAAGTCATACAGGTGTTTTCATTTTCTTCAGCATGAGTCTGAATCTGTTGTTTGGGAGATGATCTGACATATGAAAATGTTTTCAGTTGTCTGTAGTAGAAAGGGCACTGGGAACCACGGACCTGTCACCCTCACCTCTGTCACTGGAAAAATCATGGAACAGAAGAAGCTGTGCTAAGGCCCATGAGGGACAGGGAGGTGATTCAAGACAGCTAGCATGGTTTCACCAAGGGCAAGTTCTGTCTGACCAACCTAGTGGCCTTCTGCAATGGAATGACTACATTGTTGGACAGGGAAAGGGCTACAGTTGTCATCTACCCCACATCTGTAAGATCTTTCACATAGTGGCAATCTCCCCAAACTGGAGAGATATAGATTTGATGGGTGAATAAGGAATTGGTAGGACAGCAACATCCAGAAGGTAGTGGTTGATGGCTCAATGTCCCAATGAATACTGGTGACAAATGATGTTGTTCAGGAGTCTGTACTGGGACCAGTGTTATTCAATTAATGCTATTAAATTAATCAGTGGCATAGACAAAGCGACTGAGTGCATCCCCTACTACTTTGCAAATGAAACCACACTGAGCAGTGCAGTTGGCACACCTGAGGGATGTGATGCCATCCAGAGAGACCTGGATAAGCTCAAGAAGGGAACCCACGGGAATCTCATAAGGTTTAACCAAGTGCAAGGTCCTGCACAAAGGTGGGATCAACCTCCAGTACCAACTCAGGCTGGGGGATGAACAGATCAGGAGCAGCCCTGGCAGGAAGGACTTGGAGGTGCTGGTGGAGGGGAGGATGGACATGACCTGGCAATGTGATCTTGCAGCCCAGATAGCCAGTTGTGTCCTGGGCTGCAGCAAAAGCAGCGTGGCCAGCAGGGTGAGGGAGGGGATTCTTCCTCTCTATTCTGCTCTCATTAGACCCCACCTGGAGTGCAGTGTCCAGCTCTGAGATCCTCAGTGTAGGAAGGACACAGACCTGGTTTTGTTTCTTTTTGTTGGATTTTTTTCCCCACTTTGCATAGTGGTCAGTCAAACATTTTCAATGATCTTTGAGAGTCTATACTTTATTTATTTCAGTGTTTTTTTTTTTTTTTTAATTTTATTTTCCCTTTTCATGAGATTAAGTCTTGACATACTGAGTTTTGTGCCACTTGTCTTTTACTCTCATATCACAGATTAGGTCAATGGTAGAAGCTGTCAATAGTAGCAGATAAAATAATACCACTTCCAATAAGGTTCTTTCCCATTTCAAGCTTTGTAGCATCTCCCTCCTCCCATATAAAACCACTGGGATTATTTCTAAAGGTAAAAAATTCACACTGTTTTATAAAGGAGTAGAAGTACAAAGATTTATTTTCTGCTTTTATTTTTGTATAAAATTTGTGACAATATCATATCCAACCACTTGCTGAACCCTGTTGGATATTCTACAACCAAACATGAATGTATAGACATCTGAAGCTCTTTTAAAGATAGATAGTATGCTTGTTTGTATGAAGGTTTTACTGAATTCACAGAGGAGTTATTCTTGGCATAAATGCACTAATTTACCCTTGTATATCTAACTCTGGCATGAATTCAGACATAAAGGAAAGCACTGTTTAATGCAGTCCCAATGAATATCATAATGGCTTTTGCCATAACTATGCAGAAAATGTTGCCTATGACCTGCCTTGTAGTGTAAACCCCTCAGGTCCCCAGTATATCATGTCTTGTAATTTACATAATATAGTTACAGTACATATCTTAGAAAAAGCAAAATATATGATGGGCATATGTTCCTTTACCATTCCTTAGTGGTTACACTTCCAAAGAGCAAAAACCATGCTGAGCAAAAGCAATGAATTTCAGAGAACAAGAAAAAAAGTATGGAAAAATGGATTTGGACCACCAAAAACATCCTGAAAATGCTCCATGACTGGGTTCTGTACAGTTCAGAAAAGAAAAGGAACATAGGCCTTCATCACTGACCTGGGTGACATAGCAACAGACAGGTATGGGTGACATTGTAGTGGGTGTCTCCCATAGGCCACCTGATCAGCAAGTGGATGAGGCCTTCCAGCAAGTTTGCTTATGTTACAAAACTGGGAAGAATGGTTGATAAACCAGAGTGTTGTGCTGCCCTCAAGGGAGACCTCACCAGGCTGGAGAAATGAGCTGACAGGGAAATTTTCAAGGGAAAATGCAGATTTCTGCAGCTGGGGAGGAACACCTCCATGCACCAGTATATATGCTGGGAATTACCCAGCTGGAAAGCAGTTTTGCAGAAAAGGACCTGGGCATCCTGATGGACACCAAGCTGAACATGAGCTGGTACCACACCTTTGCAGTAAAGAAGACTAAGAGTATCATGGGCTGCTGTAGGAGGTATGTTGCCAGTAGAGTGAGAAAGGTGATTCTTCACCTCTGCTTAGCATTGGTAAGGCCACACCCAGAGTGTTCCACAGTTTTGGGCTCCTCAGTACTTGAGAGGCTTTAACATACTGGAGAGAGTCTGGCAAAAGGTCACAAAGATGATGAGGGGGCTGGAGCATCTCTCTTATGGGAAAAGACTGAGAGAACCGGAGCTGTTCAGCCTGGAGATGAGAAGGCTCAGGGGGTTCTCATTAATATATATAAATATCTGAAGGAAAGGTATAAGGAAGACAGGTTCTTTTCAGTGTGCTCAGTGATGGGACCACAGGTAATGGGTGCACACTGAAACACAGGAGGTTCCCTCTGAACATCAGCAAACACTTTTACAATGTAAGGGTGACCAAGGCCTGGCACAGATTGCCCAGGGAAGTTTTGGAGTATCCATCCCTGGAGACATTAAAAACCAGATGGACATGGTCCAGGGCAACCAGCTCTGGGTGAACCTGCTTTAGCAGGGGGATTGGATCAAATGACCTCCAGATACCCTTCCCATTCTTCACCATTCTGTGGTTCTCTGATTGTATGATCACTGAAGACAGGCACAAATTCTTCACTGAACCTAAGCCCCTATTAAAATATGTATCAGTCAATTGTAGTGTGAGTGATCAGAATTCAAACTACAACATCTTATTAATGACACAAAAAACATCAATACTGGACAAATTGTAGTATTTGCTAAGTCTGCCATTTATCTAGAATATAGTATATTACTTCAAGGTGATAAGACAAAAATAAAGTTTGTAAAATATATACTCACTCACTCTTTGTAAAATACACAATTCCTTAACTTCCTTTACCTTTTGATGAATAATAGAGTTTTTAAAATATCTTTTAGAATTCTTTGATTTGAAGTGAAAACTGATGATATTATAACCTTTGCATATAGAGGTACTGAATATTTAAATTACTGAAAAAAATTTTATATTAAAAGATATGAATGCAATATTTTCTTGATTTTTTAATGTTAACAAGACTTCACTAACTTTTATGCTTTTTTTTTTTTCATCCATGGTCTCATTTATGGACCAGGAACTCAGCACCCAAGGGTTTTTGCAAACTTGCATGAAAAGTCCCAGAGACCTTAAATTCTTTTTCTTGTATTTATTCTTGTTCAGAGTTCCATATTATGCTAGTTTAGAAATATACATACTCAGGATTTTCTCATTAGTTATTTTTATTGTCATCATCTCTGGTAACCTAGAAATTGGATTAAAGACTGCAGAGAGTTTTGCTTCACCTTTCTTAGTTCACTGTGTGTTTTGGCTGACTTGTATTTTTATCTGCATCAAAGGGAGAGAAAAAGAAGAAATATATTCTTACTGCTTCCATATAACTCATGCATAAGGAAAGGAAATTCTTGAATAACAAGCATTCACAGCATCCTATTCTTCCACTGAATTGTTACTGATGCCTCCCCAAAGACTCTTCAGTATGGTCTGATTTAAAATGTACTTTGAAG
The DNA here is from genome assembly GCA_013397915.1 of Daphoenositta chrysoptera. NCBI lineage: Eukaryota > Metazoa > Chordata > Aves > Passeriformes > Daphoenositta > Daphoenositta chrysoptera. The sequence goes on from VZRO01002273.1 coordinate 204,626, forward strand.
CAGCTTCAAGCTTGTCTTGAACTAATTATCAAGTAACAACACACTACTATACTTGACAAGTTGCACCAATTCTAAGTAAACTAAGTCCCACTCTCCTGTTTTGTTTTGCATTTTGATGCTAAAACTAATCTTGACCTTAAGGTCAGGAATAAATCTCGTGTCTGACAGCTTGCTGAAGCAGCTTCTGGAAAGACACTCAGTCATTTATCATCTTCATAATTGATAATATCTCCTGTGCAACAATATCAATTAAAGGCAAGGAAATAAAACAGTGCGGTGAGAAAGCCTTTTAGCATTTCAACATAATTAAGAAATGGGGAGGAAAAGGTAAATACTAAGGCAAAGACTGAACCATTTGTCTGTACTTACAGAAAGGTGAATTACAGCCTTTTAACATGCAAAGATGTGTTTAGCACTGATAATAGTCAGATTAGCATGCCTATTGGTTTTAGTGGGGTTGCTACATGGAGTAAGGTTTCACTCAGGGAGAATGAGGGTTCGTAGCAACACACAGCAGTAAGGGCTGTAAACGAGTATGACTTGTGCCTCACTCTGCTGCATGATCACATGCCTCACAGATCCTCCTCTTGGATAAATCCTACAGGATTTATCTTTTGGGGTTTGTCAGGAATATACTTTTTACTTTTCTTTCTGAAGTTCCTTTCTCTTCTGTTTGCAAACAGTAGAATAAATCTGTTTCCCTTAAAGAACCCCCTTTTTCATGAAGTGATTCACTTCACTTATTATTGGGCTGACATAAAGTTTATTCACAGACTTTGAGGTCTGGGATTTCAGGTACCAGATTCTAAGGCACTAGAAATAATTACAGGCCAATTCAAAGGTGTGCTCCAGTCAAACACATGAAACCATGTGTTTTATAGGTACTTCAGCAGTTTTATCATATCTGTAAAACACTAAAGCTGACTTTCATGCAGTTCAAGAACTCAAATGCATTTTAATCATTACTTTCTTTTCACAGTACATAATATACAAAAGTGTAAGGTGTCATTTAACAATTTTTCTCTCAAAACTTGTTCTTTATGAGGAGGTTACTAGATTTCTTACTTAATTTATCATTGTTTAAGTGAATGTAAAATAACATAAAAAGAGTATAAAAGTTTTAGAAATTCCTAGCATGCTCAAGGTGCTGAGTCAGACCATATTGATCTAGGGCTTACAGAACAGGGTGAAGAGATGGTTCCAGCTACTTTCAACACAGGAGAATATTAGAAATTTTAAACAACATAGATGAAAATTCACCCTTTCTAGGCTGGTGCTTCCATTGCTGCTGACAAAACATTACCAGAATGTAGACACATTGTTTCTTTAGCTATTTGCTTCAATAAAATGTACCTGCGAGACTGAATTTCCCTAATTCTCACAGCTGGCATTAAAATGGATTTAGCTAGCTAGCTGGAGATTTAAAAGTAGCCTTTCAAGTTCACCTTTAAGAAGCTATATTAGCTTTCCCTACTAGACTGTTTAGTAATGCAGCATACAGCATACCTGGCTTTAGACAGGACTAGAGATCAAATCTAACCTCATAAATCTCCCAGTTCATGACTACAGGAAGCTGTCAAAAACTAGATGTTGTTTCATTCTCAAGGGGCTGGTGTACTGCTCTGGATCTCTCTTAAGTGCCCTCTAGCAGTTGATCACCAAAATGTGTAATAGCCTTGGGAAGGACTACACTACCCTTTTGACCCCAGAGGTAATATTTTGATAGGGCTTGACCTTAATAAGACTGCCAGCATAAAAGCCTAGCAGTAAGAGCAAAGGAAAACCTTTTCTGAATAGCAAATAGCTGAAGAAAACATTTTCTGCACACTCCATAAATTATTACATTTACCTCTGGCAAGTACATTTAGAGAAAATCGTGTTCTGAATCACATTTTGGAACACTCAGATTCAACACCAGTTTCTAACCCAAAAAGACTAGCTTTCAAACAAATGCTGGGCAAAATTCTCTCACTTTCACTCAATTTAATCTTTATTTGACCAACAAATCCTACTGAATAATAACGTCTGGATTTCTCCCCCTTTCTCATTTAGTCTTTTACATTTATTCTACTCTTTAACTAATTTAATTCCAATTTAGGTCAAAGGATAAGGATTTCAGATGTCTTAGGATGACAGAGTGTTAGAGGGGAAACCGGGGNAATGAGGAGAAAACCCCTTGTCAGTTTTTCTGACAATAGATTCTGAATCAGTATTTGTAACCCTTGACCACTTTTAATCTCACTTGACCACTACAAATATAATTTGACAAATCACTTTCTTCTTCCATTCCCTCTACAGCCATGTGTCACAGGTGATATATTCTTTCCTTTGAGCTTTACCACTAATACGGCTCCCTGCTGTACCTTGTGGGAAAGTGGTGTCATTTGGGCCACTGGGTCCATAATGAGCTTAATTTCTGCAGGATGCCAGAGAAGTTAAATGGTTTACATAGTGTGAAGAAACAATTAAGCTGCCTAGAAGCTACCTGATGCATAGCAAAACAATAGGCAAAAGGAGGACAGAACCTTCAGAATGAGCTGCATTTGCTGTCCAGACAAGCAATGTGGAGTGCTTACAGTGTTGATGAAGGGCACATTGACACATAATTGGACTGCAGCAAAACTTTTTCAATAATGACGCTGCCATGCTGCTTCTTCAGTGCTGATTTTTGTTAATATCATTGTAGTCTAAAAGCATTTGCATGTTTATAAGTACATGTTACTTAATGCAGATTTACTTCATTTTGTTCTGTAAACTAAATTAATATTTCACTCCAGATGGAAAAGTTCAGGGAAATTTCTCAGACTTTGCAACCTGTGGGGAACACAGCTTAAGAGTCTCTGTCCTTGACAACAACTAAGCCACTTTCTGCAATTTCTATTTGTGATTTAAGAGTAATAGTTTCTTCTTTCACTAAAAGCTATGATGCAAAAAACACAAAGATGAGCTCCCGTTACATTGACAACTGCTGAGAGTGTTCTTATGAGTAAGTTCCATATAAACTTATATAACTGGTAGAAGTGGAATCTAGATTTTGAATTTCTACTTGTTCAAAGCTCCAAAATTATTTTAGGAAGCTGAATATATTTTCTCCTCACTGAAAAAACAACACAGTGTGTAATTTTTTTATGGATTACATTAAAACTCATAAATTAATTCTGCTAATTTTTTCATGTCAAAGAACATTCAGACCATGTCATGCATATTTACATGTGACCCTTTAGATAAGAATTGTGTTTGTTCTGCTTATTGCTCATGAAAATTATAAGCAAAAGAATGGTGAAATGTCTGCATAATCCTTTTTGTGACTGAAGTGTAAATCTAGCTTTTCAGAGTTTTTATTGATTCCCGTTCCATAATATGTGAGTGTTTCCCAGGCTAATTAGATTAGCGTAGTAAGCCCCTAATGGAATCTTTAGCTCTGCTCACTCAGTCATTTTGTGAAACTAATTGGGGAAGGTTTGTTTGTTTATGTTTTCAGGAAAAATGGTAACCATTATTTTGAATGTCATTCTAATTATGGTGGAAAAATTTTGTCAGGATATATGGAGGTGTGGGCAGACTGAATTATTCTAGTCTTCCCTGAAAATTCATTGTACACCAAGATCTTTCTGCATCTACTATTCAATTGCCATAAATATATCTCCCCTGCACTGTGATCTGAGTTATCAACAATGAAGATCGGATGATTCCTAATAAAAACTCTGGAAGAGGAAGAAAAGTTAGAAGTCTCTTGGAACCTAATTTCTAGTACAGCATCAGGTTTTATTTGCCTATGGCAACCTACACCTGTGAGAAAGTCTTAAGACAGTAAGAAAAAAATTTATAACTTCCTCTTTCTAATAATAGTGACTGCATTCTAGAACACGGGTCATTGTGCAGAGATCCTCACCAGGCACAAAGAATGTTTTGGAAAACATTAGAGTCATGAAAGAGGTTATTTATCAAGTTGTTCGATAAGAAGAAAAAGTAGTGAAACCTAGTTTCACACCTGTTTGTAGACCTACAGTCCCAGTGCTTCACTACGAAAGGTTCATCTGAGGAGAAATAGTTCTAAAAGGTTCATTATGGACAGCAATCTGGCTACTACCAAATGGAAGATATGAGACTGAGTTCTTCCTACTTTTTTTCTCATTAGGTGTGCTAATTTAATTTTCTTATGCATGCTTAAAAAATATTTTACTGTCCATAATGGTCTTCTTGCTGCACTTTCAAATCTGGTTGAAAGTAATGAAAGGGCTTACAAGTAGTTCTGGGGAAAACTGGTTGACAGATAAGGAAAAAGACAAATTGTACTGGATAAAATTCATACAAATAGATAACATAATTACATAAGACTTATTTTCACAGGAAATCACACACACACAAAATCTATTCTTAGTCAAAGCTAATGCTATCTCATCATCCAAGCTTGATAACAAAGCAACTACTAAAGCTTTGCATCTCTGATGAAAAGGAGCTGCCACTTCAAGTGGAAGTATGTGACACTGCTTTGGAGAGCTCAAGTTGAACTGTGTGTGAGACACCTGCTCTTCATAGAAGAATTTTGCCTGATACATATTGGCAATTTCATACAGATAATGGCAGCTAAAATCACTGATATATATGACACAATCCATTTTAAAAAATAGATATTTTAAAGTGCTACGAATATTATTCAAATGTAGATGGACAGCAAATGGAATAGCTTGCTCTTTCTCCAAAACGAGTCAGTAACAGGTGCTTATACCTATACAGCACATTTGAAGGTGTCTGAGAAGATGGGTGTTATTATTAATTTTACAGTTTAGAGAACTAAAACACTGAGAAATTAAATGGCCTAGGTGGTGACTATCTGAAGAGGCACTGTGGAAGAGCCTGGATGTCCTCCAGGAAGGACTGCATGTTCAGCAACATGGGTTGACTAAATTCTGTAATATCATCTGATTATTAAGATTAGTCTGGGAAAAATGTCTGCCCATTACCCTAGTAATCCTGTCTGGATGGACTAAAAAAGAAGGACCAAAGATAGCCTATTCCCCTTGGGAAAGATCAGAGGCAGCATCCGTGGGAGTTTTGACCACATCATAACCATAGGGAAAAAACATCCCAAACTATTGGCTCCTGCCATGCACATGACCTCCGTAGAGCTCCATGGAGATGCCTCTGTCAGGTCTGTGAATAACCTGATAAGACAAATAGAATCCAGTGACACAGGAGAGAAGTAAGCAAGCCTATTCCCTGGGATCAGGGATGTGTCTTTGCATATGCTCAGGCACTTGTATGCCTGCATGTCCAGAGGTCAGTGTATACAACCTCAAATATGGATCTGAAAGCAGCAAACATTGTGTAAGCCATCCCTTGCCCTGATCAGGGATTCTGCCGTGTTCACATCGCCCTTACCTGTTGCTTTTTTGAATGATATTAATTTTGTCTGGGACTTCCCATTTATCTATTTAGATCTTCTGAAGAATTCCTTTCTCAGGTAACATCTGTAGAGCTACAGGATTGACTTCGGAGACTGAGCCTTTGTGTGATGTAAGGAGATGAGATATTGTGGCTCATGCAAGTGTTGAGAGGAGTCAACAGGTAACAGGCATCCCAAGGGCCAAAGAAGACTGAGGAAAATTTTTATGACTAGAAAATCACTGACTCAACCACATGTGAGCCCAGAGGCAAATATCAATTTCAGGGTTATAACTGACAGTGGGAGAGTTGTTTATAAATATGTTTATATGCTTCCATGTATGTCTATGCCAGTTTTTGCTTGTTCAGGGATCCATCTGTAGGAACCCTTAGAATTCAATATGGCTTTTGCTATCTGAAATGTTTGGCACAAAGAACTTCAGTGGTGCCACATCTCTTGATGCCACCTCATATATATAAGAAACTTAAGACTTCCAAGAGGGATTTCTCCTTGTCATTACCTGTACAAGAGAGGTTGATGGTTTGAGTTGTTTGTTTGGGGTTGTTGTTGTTGTTTGCTTTTGCTTTGTTTGTTTTATAGAAATAGGACAAATTACAAATGTTACCACTCCCCACAAATCTTCTTTCACTTCAAAATGTATGAGGTCTTTTTTATCAGATCAGACCCATATAACCGTTAACCACAAGAAGTTATTTTGAAGTAATCAGAGTATTTTAATGAGCTGACAGTATTGAGACACTTTCTCAGTTAGCTGCTTTGTATGCATATTTTTAATAAAATTTTGAGATTATAAATTATGATTAGTAAATTCTTCAGGTAATGACCAACCTTGAAGATTTCTCACTAGACCTGTCTGTGGAAGACTTTACTACAGATGGAGTTATCAGAATCAAAAAAGTCTATTGCACACACTGCAGAAAAAATCTTATTAAACAAAAAAACCAAAATATAATATGAAGGGTCTCAGCAGCCTAGAAGCAAAGAGGGTTCCTTTATCTCTCCTGAGATGCTGAGACCAATCAGGCAAATGATTATGTGATAATATGTATCAACAAGCAAGGGGACATCAAGAAGAACAGAGATGATCAAAGAATGCAAATGTTTCTGTGCACAGCTAAAGAGAATTCTGCAAGCTGTCTCACGCTTGCAAAAAGGCAAAATGCAATCTCAAGACATACAGAATAAAATTACACACATAGTCATGGTGGCGTATTATGAAGATATACTACCTATAAAGTGAGGTGAGACTGGGAGGTACCTAATGGCTTCAGCAGTCTTACAGAGTGCCTAAATCATTGCCCCTGGAAGGTGTTTATTTTCACAGAGCAAGGAGAGGTTGCATAGAGGTGTCTGAGGATGATAGAAAAACTTGCAGTAAGTGGAGAGGAAAGGATGTAATTACACATTCATCCACTGTATAATTTCAGTGTGTGTCAGCATCTTTGATGTTATGTGCAGTTCTGGTGCCTTCATCTCAAAAAGAATGTAGCAGAATAGGAAAAAGCTTAGAGACAGCAACAGGAAAAGTAAAAGGTATGGAACAGCTCCTGAACCAGCAAAGATTGAATAGACTAAGTCTTCTCAGATAGGCCAAGAACTGACTGAGGAGTTGTATGATGGAGCTGTATAAATATTGTGACTGGCACTGAGTGAGGAAAGAGAAAATAATTTTTCGTTGTGTCTTAAAAAAAGAATTTAAGGCTGTAATGAAACTAAAAGTACTATTTTTTGAAATAAATTAAAATATTCACACAATATACAGATAGAAGTTTCACAGCTAGCCACAGGATACTGTAGATGCTAAAAATTTGAAAAACAAAGGAAACTTGATTCTTTGGATCAGGAAGGCCAAGAGCTACAGACTGCTGGGTAATTAAATAGGAAAATTATTTTTCTTTGTATGATTGTTTTCCCTTTTGCTCTTCTGTGGACAACTGGTGCTGCTTTGCTGAAAGCTGGAAACAGAGCTCTGCATTTTGCTCACTGGCTCCATGCAGCCACTCTTACACTCTTGATAGGTTTGCACCCTTGCCTTTAGGTGATGAGAGCTCTGAATTTCCTGCATCTAACAAATGCATCAGACTGGGTAAAGATGCAGTCATAAAATCGTAGGTTTAGTCTCCCCAGAAAGGTAAGTCCAATAATATTGGAAAATGCAGTTATGTTTACTCATTTCTGACTTGACAATAAAATGATAATGCATCCTCTATAAAGTTCAATGAAATGCCAACAGCAATAAGATCATTTTAAAGGTATATAGAGCCAAATTTTGCTTCACTCTGTGGTCAGCATGATGCAGCAGGTAGCAGCATAGCATAAAAAAAGCTTAGGGTTTTTTTTTTTTTTCCATTACTACTTCACACACCACTAAATACATATTTATCAAAGGTTTTGTTTCCTAACCTCATGTTTTCTCTGCCAAGGATAAAGCATGCAGATGAAAAATATGTCATGGAAATTACAAATGGGTGTATAGGCTATGGGGAAATGATGTATGTAATGAATTAAATCTGCAGATTAGATAGAGAATACTAATGAGTTTAAACAATATCAGATCAGGGTACTCAGATTCACCAGAATCATTGAGCCAGAGCAGGTTGTGTTCTCTCATTCTTTCTCTCTCTCTTTCTTCTTTCTCTGCAGCCTGAACAGATTAATTGCTGGTTCAGTGCAAGGTTAATAATCACTACCAACTGCCAGATTCACTTAAGAGCTTACAGAAGAGATATTAACAACACACTGATATTGCAAAGCTTGGATCTTCTGAGAAGTCATCTCTGCCAGGAAAAGAGGGAACTGAGACTCAGAGGGTATTTCATGTAGACAGACCCACATCTACCACAACAATTTAGCTAGTTTACAAAAAAAAAAACCCAAAAAAACCCAAACAACTGAAAATTTTGCCCCTCCATTGTCCTTATGTAACTGAGCACAGAAACAGGTTTAGAGAGAAAGGGGACTGGAAGGGTGACATAAAGATTTCATTCTCTATTCTGAAATATTTTAATGAAGTTATTCATATCCCGAAATATTTTCAGGATGGTATTAATATTAAGTGGCTAATTTGGTAGAGGTACATGAATTACAAAAGTCATAGGATTCAGGTCGCAGTAGTGTGTGTGTGTGGGTGCATTCAAATGGGGGGCAGAAGGGTAAGGGCTATTGTAGACTGTTGAACTGACAGAGAAGAAACATCTTAAAGATGTTTCCTAAAGAAATCTTTCTTTTTGTTTTCCTAAAGAGTAGCACAGCAATAAATCAGGCATAAGATGTACCTTTTAATACCAAAAACAGGAAAAAAAAAAATCTTGTTCGGAAGTAATATAGCACATCCTTTAAAATAATTAATTTAGAATCTGACAATTCCAAGGATAACGTCCTGCAGTGATTAAGACAGACCTGTGCTTCTTCCAGACACATATCAGGGAACCTGAAACAGCTCTCTGCAGGGAAAAACAAACACATAAACCTTATTGTCTCCCTTCTGATGCACTCCTGTTTACAGTTACAACTGCCGGGGTGATGAAGGCTGGTACAGCTTTGAATACTAGCACCTTGCTTGTCCAAGTGCAGTTTATTCAAAGAAGACAACGGTCTTTAGCCTACAATATAGTTTCATGTACCCACTTCCTTGACTTTCAGCGGGGGATGTCCCCTGCACTGGGTCATTTGGGCAGAAAGTCATGTTAGTTCCTGCTGTGCCATCGCTCAGAGTTGCCTGCCTCAGGCATGAGTCGTCATTGCTCCAGCACAGGTCTCTGCTCATCTGTCCCATCTTCAGGAGGTTAGCCCATTTCTAGGAGCCTGCCTCCAGTCAGGAGCTTTGTCTTTCTGCAACCAGTTCTGCTTTTTGGTAACAATTCAGTTGGACACCAGCTCTTCAGACCCCTGAAAGCCCCAGTCTTCCCATTTTAGTAGCCTGAGTGCAGAAGGATAACACATAATGAGCCTTCAAATTGATGATTCTGTCTCTTGCCTCTGTCTGATGTGGAGGGCTCAAGATGTGCCACTATTTTTTTAAAATCTGGGTGTTATCAAAATTTATCACCAGCCTGTCTGGTCACAGAAGTAGCAGGCTTTTGTCAGGGAATTCAAAAGTTCACTTTTGTATGTTGACACCCAGCACACATGTATTCAATTAGTAGCCATCTGTTAGGACTCATAATTTAATTTAGTTGGGTTGTTTTTGGCCTCTGAAAGCAAGTAGCACTACTTACATGAGGGAGACCAGAAAATACACATTATGTCCTACAGTAACACTCCATGATTTTCCACCACCACTGAAGACAGACGTGTTGCAGAAAAGGCCCAGAAACCCTTCTCTTATACTTTTATATATTCACATTATATCCAGATAACTTAAATCTTACCTAAACCCATTCTCTTAGAGTTTCTTTAAGGTGAGAAAGCTTTACCACTCTAAAAGCAGCCAGGTTTAGGCAGCTATAAGCTGAATAAAGCCCTTAGTCTCACTCCAGCATAAAAGGGAACTGTGCTGCAGAAAAGTCATCTCTTTTAAATGACTTTAAAGGTACTCCTCAGCAATGCCTCAAGAGGCTTTATACATTCTCATTTCTCCCATACTTAGAACTATACCTAAAGGCAGCATTTAAGCCTGAATCTGGCTTTAACTTGGAATTTAGTAAAGTGTACCTTCTTGAAACATCTTTGACTGTCTCCCTCACAGAGTGACAAATACAGGTCTTTGTTCTTCTGCCTCATCACTGAGGCTTTCACTGAATGAAAGCCATCATTGAGTGACCAATGAGTCACTGTCTCAGACAGCATCACAGACTTTTTGTGCTTCAATTCCTCCTAACATTAGATGCAATGATGTGGAAAATAACTACCAAAAAAAAAAAAAAATTAAAAAGGTGACATTTTTCTTAAATTACTTTCTTAAGTTTCTTTTAAAGCAGAATCTGGCTCAGACAACTAGATCTTAACATTTGGCCCTTCAATGTTATGCTTTTCAGTTCCTAGTTTTTCAGCAAGGGATTTATTTTTGCCCAAGCAATGTAAAACACAGTAAATATGGAGATGAAGTAATGCCATGCCCAGATTCATAACTGTCTGATGAAACCTGATTCCAGAGAAATTATCGATTTTTTTGCTGCTATATTAATATATGAATCTGAGAAAACAAATCAAAAAACCTAGAATTTTTCAAATTGATCCTGTTTGACCATCTCTCCAGATAAGCAGGCAACATACATATATATAGCTATACTTATTTGTTATTTGGTGGCATATTTTTATCATAAACCATCACAGGCCATATCCACAAGCAGTTAAAATACTTTCTAATAATCATCTTGTCAAACAGAGTTTCTTTCTGAGTTTCTAGAAGAATTTGCTTCCCTAGAAGCTCTGAAACCTATACCTCATGAGAGTTCAGATTTCATGAATGCAAAACCATCAGAGTTGCTCCCATACATCCCATACCTCATTTTCCTGTGGGAAATACAGTCAGCCTTGACTCTTTTAATACAAACCAGAAGAAAATAGCAGATCTATCTTTGACATTTCACATGGGAAAAGACTGCTTTTCTGAAAGAACCTGCCTTTCTGACTCTGCTGTGTGACACACTGCTGCATTTCTATCCCTCTTTGAGTATAAAAGGGGACATTTTGGAATTGTTCCAACAGATTTTTTTTAAGGCTGAAAGTCCACTGTATATACATGAACAAGCAGTACCCATCTGTGGGGTTGGACAAACAATACAAGCTTGCTTTTTCAGTATCCAATATCAGTATTTAGCAGCAATGGAAGTGTGTTCAGAGTTAAACAGAAGTTTGCCACAAAATAGTGAATTATCTCACAAAGAGTTAAACATCCTACTGAATAATCTAATTTAGGATTGAAATTGGCCTGGATCTCTAAGTGGTTTATGGACACCAGTAAACACCTTCAACCCTCGTAAGATTCATCTTTGAATTGATCATACAGCATGCTTATTGTGGCTATGTTTCTTACTGAAGCATCTCAGGAGCACACAATTAAATCATAATTACAAAAAATCAAGTCCAAATTCCATTTCAGTAAGCACTGCACACCTATACAGCTTTGGGATCTTTGAGAAATTTTACCACTGGGATTTTTCTTTAGGAAATCCTTCCTCAAGTTTTTTCATGTGCCACTAAATCTTGTCTGTATATTATTTTGCACTTCTTTACAAATAAAATTAGTCTAAGAGCTAAATCTGCAATTTCTTGCTCGTATGTGTATTCTGTGTATTTGTGAGTTACAGATATCTATGAAAAAGATGCATTTACAGTAAGACCTGAATGAAAGGAATTTGAGTTTCTTGAATGCTTGTCAATGTAACACCACTGTCCTGTTCAATATACTTCCTTGGAAAGTAAATTTACATTTCCTCAGAAAACTGCAAAGGTGAAAAATATTTAAAATATGTTTCCAATGTATACTAAATACAGACAGCAAGAGGAAATACTTGTTATGCACTGCTTGTGTGTCTTGAACAATGCCTCATTTCGTCATATCTCAACCATTACTATTATTTAACTTTTCTTTACCATTTCTGCAAATTGTTACAGGCAGAAAGGCAAAGTTCCAAAACAAAGTTTTAACTTTTCCATCTTTCCCTTCTCTCTCCACATATTTGAAAAAAATCACAAGGGATTAAACACCATTTTCTTGTATTTCTCTCTCATTTCATATCTTTTTCACCCCATGCTTGTGTTTAATACCTTGCATTTGCTCCAGGGTGAGTAAATGATCTATGATACACTGACCTGCCAAGGCTTATTATAACCAGAGCATGTAGAGCTGTGTGAAGAAAAGGATACAATGTTCTAAAATCATAATCAACAAAAATATGACATGGTGTGGTTTTCAGAATGCTTTCCCTGTAATTTGTAGATTAGGTTTTTTGTTTTATGAACATTATCACTAGAGTTGAAAAAACATACTTCAATAAAGATCTCTGTCTTCATATTTAAAATGATACATTAAGCATAAAAATAACAGAGCTTTTGTCCTGGAACTAATCACTTTTTGTTGTTTATATTACTTTATCTTCTTATTCCTAAATTCTTAATCTGTTGAATAGTGACACTTCAAACAAAATCGTTACAAAAAATCATGAGAGCCTGCATTAACATAAAGGACATGAACATAAAGCAAGATACAATTTAGGCCTTGATCCTGCAAGCATTTATCCACAAGATGAATTAAGACGTGTACAAAAGACTGACTTGGATGGCTGTTGACTTTATTGTAATCTCTTTGATTGTCCAAGCACTTTGCAAATTTCAGGTCCCAACACTGAAAGTTGGGAATAGAATAGCCAGATGTAGCATCAACCCATAAAAAGATATACCTCATTTATATATATATATATGTGTGTGTGTGTGTTTAAAATAAAGATTATTTAAGGTTTACCCTGATGAAACCTGAGCACCATAGACTTTCATAGAAGAATAATCAAACAGCTATTTTCAAATCAGGTGGTGGTCTGGGTTTAGTAAATATCTCTTTTGTCTAATCACTGCTATTGATCACTCATCTGACTGTGTAATCAATAATGACTGAAGAGAGATTTCTTAGGCTTTGATCAAGAAAGTGGAAAAAACCAGCCAACCAAACCTCAGCTGGTCAGGAAAAATTCTTATTTACCAATGATTGCGGTGAAAATAGTGTAAACACTTTCTTCAAGCATATTCTCAACACAAAACACAGCTGCTGCTCTTGTTTTGAAGTAATTCTAATTGTCAAGTTCCAAAATATTGTAACTGATATCTGTTAAAATATGAGAAAACTTAGACTTTAAAATCTCTTCCTACACTGGACTTGTTTGGTGGTGCCCTATTTGTACAGCTATGCTATTGTTTGAACACACCTGAAGGAATTTGGTAGAATACGGACTTCTGAATGCAGTTCTCATACCCTCAAAAGTTTACTTTGCATCCTAATTTACTATGAGATTACCGTTTAAAATAAGATATTGGTTTTCTCATACTGCTTGGCTTTACAAAGAAGCATTACGTGCGTCACATGGTATTTAATCCATATTTTTGAATATGGTCTGTAAAGTTAGACAAAAAATATGGCACTTTATGTTAGCAACCGTTTGGATTCTATCTAAAATGATCATAAAAAGATCTTATACTCTCTCTCTTGTTTGAAGCTTTATGTGTTTATATTTTTCACTGTCTTAGTCCCTTCTTGTTAACCCACTGTATTAATCATTCAGCATTTGTCAAGGAGGAAAACTGGTCTGCCGCATTTGAGGGTAATTTCCAACCAAATTACCTTTCTTCATGTGGAATTACCAATGTGATCCCTTGGAGACAAACGGGACTGGCAGTCTGTAGGTTGTGAGCAGCAGGCAAGAGACCCTGCTGCTACTACACATCTCCACAGAGTTGAGAGCACTCTGCATGCAGTTATGATTGATGCTGGTACTGCCTTGGTAAATATGCTTCATAGGTAGACAGCTTCAACAAGTGTGCTTAAGAAACACAGACCCTGCTAGGCAGCACATGGCCTCTTGAACAAGAAAAAAAATCAATATATCAAGGAAATTTCTACTGTAAATTTCAGGTTCTCATTAACCTTTTCAGTTCCAACATGACAGAAAAAGGACTGATGTAGCAATGAAATGTCAATTCAGTCTGAAAGGATTCTGTTGCTGCAACCTAATTTAAGAACTCTGGCTCTCACTCTATCAAAACCCTTTTATTTAAATGCATAGAATCATAGAATAGGTTGGGGTTAAAAGGACCTTAAAAGTCATCTAGTTCCAACCCCCTGCCATGGGCAGGAACATCTTCCACTACACCCGCTTTTTCAGAGTCCCATTCAGCCTGGTCTTGAATGTTTCCAGGCATGGTACATCCACAACTTATCTGGTTAGCACATTCCAGTGTCTCACCACCCTCACACTAAAGAATTTATTTTTTATAAAAATCTAAAGCTACTCTCTTTCAGTTTAAAGCCATTCCCCCTCGTACTACCACTACGTGCTCTTGTCAAAAGTCGTTTACCAGCTGTCTTGTAGGTCCCCTTTAGGGGATAGAAGACTGCTATAAGGTGTTCCCAAAGCTTTCTCTTCTCCAGACTGGACAATATCAACTCGCTCAGACTGTCTTCATAGGAGATGTGCTCCACTCCTCCAGTCATTTTCCTGTCCCTCCTCTGGACTCACTTCAGTTGGTCCGTGTTCTTCTTCTGTTGGGAGCCCCAGAGCTGGATGGAGTACTCTAGGTGGAATCCCACAAGAACAGAGCAGAGAGACAGAATCCCCTCCCTCAGCCTGGTGCCCACCATTCTTTCAATGCAGCCTAGGAGACAATTGCCTTTCTGGGCTGTGTGTGCATATTGCCAGCTCCTGTTGAGTTTCTCATCAACCAATACATTCAAGTCCTTCTTCCCAGGGAGTCTGTCAATCCATTCTCCTCCCAGCCTATATCCTGTGCTTGGGATTTCCCCAAGTAATGTGTTGGACCTTGAACTTGGCCTTGTTGAACGCGACGAGGTTAACATAGGCCCTCCTCTCAAGCCTGTCGTGATCCCTGTGGATGACATCCCTCCACTCCTGGCAGCACCACACAGCTTTGTGTTATCAGCAAACTTGCTGAGGATGCACTCAATCCCACTTTCTATGTCACCAAAAAATGTATTAAACTGTGCCAGTTCCAATATTAACCCTAGACAAACATCATTTGTCACTGACCTCCACTTGGACTTAGAATGTAACTTGCGAGTTTGACCATCCAGACACATTTTTTTATCCACCAAGTGGTCCATCTGTCACATCAATTTCTCTCCAGATTGTAGACAAAGACGTAATATGCTTAAATAGAGGCATTCAAACTGGGCCCCCGATGAAGCTGGCTTACTGATTGGGGTGTCTGGAATTCCATCTCCAGGCTCTGGGCTTGTCCCATTGCCACTGCCATCAAAGTGGTAGGATTGGGATGGATTGAGGTTCCCCTGCTCCAGAAGGTGTCTTCTTCACCAGCTGGGCAAGCCCATTACTGAGGATGTTCTTCCCCTTCTCTGACAGACAGACCCCATCAGCCCCCAGAGGAGTAAGTTTCTCAAAGTGAGTCCCATGGTCTAAGTAGTTGAATTTCTGGCTGTGGCACCATACAGTACCATAACAGTTTGTTGATTTGCCTGTATTTGCATACTCTGATTTTTCTTTCTACATCAGTATAATTTAAAAAACATGTTTTAAACTGTAATGTGAAGGGGTGGTGGGAGGTTTTTAGTGGGAGCAAGAGGGCAAAGGATGGGCAAGGCTAGATTTTTCATTAAACTTTGCACTAGTATGGTTTTATTACTTTAACCTAACTCTTTGCTTAATTATTCATCAAATAATGCAATACATATTTTAGTGTGTTTCAAGCAGAAATCTAGATTTCAAAATCACATTGAACCTTATATTCTGAATAATTATAAGCGCTTTCATCTGTGACACTTGAAAATGCTGATTTATTTAGAAGTTTCTGTTCACAATTTATGTAGAACTAAGAACATCTAATAATAACCTGGTGGTTGGTAAATGAGCACTTCTGTCCCAGTGACAAAACCACTGGATTTAGCTTGATAAAATAAAATAAAAAAAATTAAGTTCAGCAAATCCTCTGTTGCCATCACCCACTCCTGAATGTGTTCCTACTGAGTTTGTTATTGCAAAGTGTGGCAGATGTTGCTACACTGATTGCAAATTTCTTATTTATACCACGTAAAATGTGCAATTTCAGGTCAGTTGCTCAGATCTCAGCTGAGCCAGATTTCTAAGCATGTGCTTAACCTCTAACTGACTTAGAACAATAAAAATGAGACTGCCATAAATAGGAGCTAGAGGCAGCAAAGCAGTTGAGTGAACTGGGGCCTTAGAAGGAGCTGAAATTCAGCAGAAGTAGCACACTGTATTAGGGCTTCTTATGTGATCCTGACTGGGTTGCAAAACATCTCCTGTATAACTCTCCATAAGAATACAATTCTGCCTATAAATGTGTACAAGCAAGTGATTAACCAGATTAGGGAAGCAAAACCAAACTACAGCGCCTATTTCAATGCCAATATTTGAAGGCTGTGGATGGAGCACGGTCATTACGGTCATCATAATGGTCCAGTGACATCACACAGCTATAGAGTGTACTGCGCTTTGTTATATATGTAGTTTCATCCACATTAGGTTAGTGCATTGTATTTCTCATGTATGATACATTCATGATAAACAACCTTAGTACTGTCTTCTGACAGGATATTTTATTTTTGCCGCTTTTGTTGGATTTTTTATTTATTTATTTATTTATTTGTTTATTTATTAGGGTTGTTTGGTTGGGGTTTTTTTGAGAACCCTTTTTTCCTGAAATCTGTTGTAGCAGTTATCATGTTGGGACTTTTCTAAAAAATGCCTAGAATGCAAACAGTGTCTCCCATGTAATTGTAGTTTTCTAGCTCACTCTCCGTTAAATTTTTCAATTATACTTTTTCTTAGTGCTACATTAAAAAATAAGCTCTTTCTTAGGAGTGTTTGACATTTCTTTTCATTTTGAATGAGGTTGCATAGTTGACTTACCAAGCAACAATTTTCAGTCTATAAATATTTTTTCATTCAAAAACATGAAAACCTTTGTCACAGTTTATTACCCTTTTGACAATACAGTGAAACATATTAAAAGAAAGTCCCTACATAAAATGCTCTGTAGTTTGGTGAATAGCAAACTCTCTTGCTATGATGAAATTCCTAATGCTTCCGTACAAGCATGGCAAAGAAGCTGATCTTCCACTTCCTGGGTTGCCACAATCGTGCTAGCTGATTACACAGAAGTTGGCCATATCTCCACAGCCATTTAAAAATAACACACTCTTATTTTAAAATAAATATACTAGCTGGTAAATCCACAATGAACTTTCAGAACCAGCTTTTAACTTTTATAGCATATGCGTGTCTATTTATATGTTAAGTGTAAGAAGAGTAAAGGATCTTTCCTTTACTATTCCTATAAAGGATTCTTTGTGTATTTATTGCATATTATCATATTTTATCCTATTTTCTTTGTACTTTTTATGCTTAGACATGGAGGACTTAATAAACAACTACCAAATGGCAAAATAATGATTAGCATAGGGTAGGATACATGGAATTTAGAATAAACTTGTAAAAGAACCATGCTATGCATATTGGACATATATTGAACATTTAACAAAAAAAACATTACTTTCAAAAACTTCTGGAAATCTGCTGTAAATATTATCCACAAGTTAGTATATGGAGCCAGAGATTCAAATTTCATGGAAAAAACTCTTTTCGGGTAGCTCCTTTAAGTCATCATGTTCTTACTGTTTCTCTTCCCAGCTATAATAGATTTGGCTTCCATCATTCATCCGGGGCAAATGCATTATTAGAAGATTGTCTGAGGTTAATGCCTCTCTTATTTAAAGCCTTTTACTCTGTTTCATTCCCTACATTCCCTTCGCAGCTCCATGAGTATGTGATAGTATCAGCCAATCATTCAAAATGCTAGAAGTGAATACTTTAATTTTTTATGATATAATATTTCATTTTAGATAATAAAATATTAAATTTTACATGTGCTATTAAATCCTTTAACACTGTTGCATTCATAAGCCTTATAGACTACAGGTATTCACTAAAAGCAACAAGCCTGGAATTATTCTCTGATTCTAAGCCAAGTGGCATAGACGGGCATCATCCACAATATACAACACTTGGTACCAAGTCTCCACTGAACCCTATATAATGTTCTTCTCTTCCAGTATCGTGTGTGTGTCCTATTCAAAACACATAAAATAAGAGAGTGGTTGTGTTGCAGGGCTGCAGAATAATGTTTTCAGAGCACTGAGCACAGAGGGTGAGTTATGTGTGATGAAGTGTAAAATCAGAGTGCCTGAGCAAGTAAAGTTTGCTGGGTAATGGAAGAACTTGGAGGAAGTGATCTTGTACAGTCCTTTAAAAGTCATTTATTTGTAATGATTGCTGCTGCATGGCCCTCCCTGAGAAAATCTCTGGACATTTTCTTCTACAGTGTGAGTGTTGAGCTACAGTCCTTGCTCAGCAAGTTTATTTAAAATGGGCTTAAGGCTCTACTTTTCCCTGAGGTGTGCACAAAGAAGAACCTGAAAAAATTTCCCAGAAGGTAAAAATCCAAACTTTACTGGCAAGCTTTAGAAGATCAGGAATTGGGCAAAAATTAAAACAATATTCAATCATAATAAAGCTTTACAAAGCGAGCAACTTCTCCAACTCTACCCATCCAACCCTAAGTTACCCATATTTCAAGAGGAGGAAATTAAGAGTAGAAAAGGGGATAGAGAGAGAAAAGCAAGAAATAGCTACATCTTTGAATCCTAGCGTGGTCTCAGCTGCCATAAAATCCAAGGACAATAGGGACATGACTATGTGCATCTCAGGGTGGTGGGTTGTATGTGCTCCAGCCTTGTGTGACCAACTTTACACAGGTGGGGGCTTCCAGTCATCTGGCCACTATGGGGCCCAACTGAGGCAAAATCCTGTGTAGATTGATTTCTAGAACTCTGAACCAAAACACTTGCAATAACGTTTAGTAACCCTCTAAAAATTTCAAGGTTTATCTTGAAAAAACCCAGATTCACACTCCTTTGTTCCACTGTCATTCTGAAAATGGAGCACTGGCTTTTCTCCTTGGTTTTGTGGAATGAAATCCTTGCACACAGCAGATTTAAGCCAAATTATCCCAGAGAATGCAGGTGATATTCCTGTGGCAATCTGTAATACAGGTTCTCATTCAGCTTCAGAAGTGTTTTACAGAGACATGGCGGAAAAGCTCAGAAGACATGTAGTGTCTTATAAACTCATTCTATTTCCTATCCATGTCCTTCCACTACAATATTTTCCTTATTTTTTATTTTTGCTTCCAAGTGCCGTCTGTGTCATATTCTCTGGTGCTTCCTTGGAAGAGCTCTGGGACCAGGTACCCCACTGAGAGCATCACTCTGAAACTCTGAAAAGACTTTAAACTAAGGTTATCTAAAGAACTGTGAAAAACTTTGTCTCTAGATGGGATTAAACTCCAAAAAAAGTTAATCAAATCCCAATTTACTACACTTATTTTAAGTGTGCCTTCAGCAGTAGTAGAAATCAATTTCTTGTGGAAGTATAACAAGGTTAGCAAGGATAATTTCCCATCAATAAATGAGTTGGACATTGTAGGAAGTCTAATACAGTATATATTAAATGTATGGAGCCCAAATAGTAAATCTCTCTTTCTTCCTCTTGAATATTTTAGTGCAGCTTACTTGTAGACATAATTCCAAATAAAGACTGACAAAGAAACATTGGTGGCTATAACTTGTGTCTTAATGTTCAGTGGAGTCTTTGCACAGTGCATTCATTACACCATGTTCAAGGTCACCTTTTTTCTTGTATTCATGCTTTTTTGTTTGTAAATATTCAGATCACAATGACCACCATGCGTATGCAACTAGAATTACTGGGAATAGAACTTACATGCACATAAAAAGAGAGATGATGGCTAAAATGAGATTTTACTCTGCAGGTACCCTGAGAATTCACAGGAGTATCTTTATGCTGTTCCTTGCATATTTTAAGGGGTTGTGCACTTAATTCATATAATAAACAATCCATTAAAAGTAATACTATTATTCCTACTTGCTTGTATATA
This sequence comes from Daphoenositta chrysoptera, assembly GCA_013397915.1. Taxonomy (NCBI): domain Eukaryota; kingdom Metazoa; phylum Chordata; class Aves; order Passeriformes; genus Daphoenositta; species Daphoenositta chrysoptera. The sequence goes on from VZRO01002273.1 coordinate 224,697, forward strand.
AAGAACACAAGTTCCACTGGAAGAGTGTTTTTTTTTCCCTGCGGCATCCTGCTGGCCCTTCCTCTTCTGGTCTGCTCAGTGGTGGGGGTCCCCAGAGTGTTCTGGAGGTACCACTTTTATACAGTGCAAGCCCCAGCTATCCAGAGGTGTCCATGTCCTTCCTACAACCTGGGATAGCATGTGTGCAAGCAGTTGCTTCCTTTCCCACCGTTTGCTATGGTGGGAGTTTTTGTCCAAATAGGTTACCCAGGTCTGCCTCACCAGGCCTGGCATTTTCCTGTGGTTGCCTCTGTGCTCTTCCCAGTCTGCACAGTGGAATCTTGCCCAGTGTGCTAATTCCAAGCCTTTCCCCTCTGTGTAGGCCCGAAATTAACACCTTCCTGTTTGCCCTCTCTGCCTGTCATGGTTGTTTATCTTGTGGGGACAGTGTTTTTGAGACATTTTAACTGCATGCTCTAAGTCCTGACATACACAGATTCCTCCTAGAGGGACCTCTGTCTTTAAAATATGAGGAAAAAAAGTCCTACCTTCATGAGATCGTTGCATTTTGATAGTGCCAAATGTTTCTAAATCAATTTCCATAATTTCAGGTATTTTTTTGGAAGATCAGATAGGGTACTAATATCACTAGGGTTTTGTAAATTGAAACTCCAAACGGAACGAAAAGTACTTAAGTTGTCAAAACCCCCTAAACAAACTCAGACCTCACTGTCACATCCCTTCTCCAAAAACATTGTTTTCCTGAAAAGCAGAAAAAAAATCTTCAAAGACATGCGTAAGATTCCCAAACTTCTATCCAAAATCAAGACATATATCAATATTTCTAACAACTGAACCAATTAGACAATTTATAAAAAGAAACTTGAATAGAAAACCAATACATTTTTCTCTGGGGTCAACTAGGCTAAACAGAAGCTCATCCACAGCAAATACACAGTACATAACAGATGACAGATGTACATGTCAGAAATAAGAAAGTCCCATCAAAAAGTCCTTATGAAGTCTCCAGAGTTTATGGACAGTTGTAATAAAATCCATTATCCACATATTTCATTCTTCACCTTTCTTGTTTCCCTACACATCCTTTCCAGCTTTCCAACATTAGTGTCTCTCTCCCTTCTCAAAGACAAATCTGTAGCATTATTAGCTGTCAGATTTTCCTCTTTTGTTAAACTTATATGTAGTCATGAAAGTAGCAGTCTGTATCCACTATTTCTAGTTCACACATGTGCCTTTATTTATGACCAAGAAATTTTATAAAATGTAGTTTTCTTCTTATATTTATTGTAATTAACTGTTTTGATAAGTAATTGCTCAGTAATGATTTTTCTTCTGATTCAAACCTATTTTTTTGCTGACATTTTTTAGTTTATTCTTAATCTATTTCTGGTGCTTTCTCTTTCAGGAGTTCCAAATGTATATTATTAAGGAGCAGCTTATTTGTCTGGTATTCTCATCATTTTTTACTGCTTTTGGAGGAGCAGATGGTGATTAGATAATTCTATAGGGCTACAAATTTTAATTAAGTTGAACTGAGGTATAAATATAAGTGTTTAAAATCGTATGTTTGAGCCGTCCTCTTTTCCTGCATGTTTCAACAGCCAGAGTTTTCACAGTATACAATGGGTTGTTGATCATTTAGTCTTCTGAATCCTAATCAATAAAGTAATTGAGCAATGGCCTTTGAAAATTGCTTTTCCAATGTCTATTTCATATTCAGAATAATAATCATCTGTTCATACAATTTTCAATTTTTATCTGTAACATTGCCCTCGTAAAAACTGATCTTATAGTCAGCTAGTATTGATAATGATTTTCCCATTTTAGTTTTTGCTCCGTATAGAACCTTTCCAGATTTTGATAAATTTGGTCATTAGATTTTTTTGCTAATAATTTTAAAATACTATGTCTTGGCTTTCCTATGTAGTTCCTCAGTTATCTTCAGATTAATTAAACATAGTTCCAAGATTCCCATTTGTATTTAAATATATTTATTTGTGTATTTATTCACTTATTATTTCAAAGTACATTTTGGGAAATTCTTGGACAATACTAATCCTCATTTTAAAAACAAATATTTTGAAAGAACTCTATTCCATTTTGCCATCACTTGTAGTCACAAACAAAAGAGGACAGAGGAACAGCATTTAAATAGTACTTTTAGAGATAAAATAATTTCCATATTTGTTATACTGATGGTTGAGAAAGCGAGTTTTTTTGTGAGATCCCTTACCCACAGTGCCCTGCTACAATGCCTTACATGTTCCAAATGTCATTCCATATAACTGGAATTGATACACTTGATCTGGCACTGCATGACATGGAGAAAAACAACAACTAAAAGTTAAGTCCTATAATGATTAAGGCAATAGTTGCACTTTACATTACACCCTTTGACTTCACTGGCACATGCCCCACTTATGCTCAATTTACCAATCATCTTCTTATGGCATTCCCTTGTCTCTTTTCAGCTATTTGTATTTGGGGCTTTCAGGTCTTCCCACAGAAAAAAGGAGTCTTTTCGATTACCTTGATGTCTGAAATGTCACTGCACCGGAAAATACTTTAAGGAAATTCAGTCCAGACTTTTCCTTTTATAAACAACTCTTTCAAAGGACTGGAAAGCTTTTGAAATTAGGAAAATAAATAAATGAATGAAAACAAGATGCTTAACTTTTATTTTTATTTTACAATAGAGGAAAATTAAAGCAACTAAAGAAGACAGACCACAAGTATAAAGAAGACAGACCACACTTCAACCCTGCAGTTTGTCTGCTTAAACTAGAATATCCCTGTTCTTCACTGTCATAACTATAGGAACCATCACTTCCCCTTGGCTATTTATATTGACCCTTCCTTTCCCAGATATGATCAGTAACTCTCCAGGCAATCTATCTCACCTGTTGACCACAAAATAACATAACATATTCATGAAATATAGGCTGCTGAACTTTGGGACTTTAAAATTACAGTAAAATGAGCTTAAATTAAAAGTGGAAAGGATTTAGCTGAGCCTTGCAAATAAATTCCCACTGTAAAATCCTTTAAGCTTGGTGAGGGTTGCTAAGAAAAGCAGCAATGTGACATAATAAACAGCAAAACAAAACATTAATAAGTGCACAATGAACTACAAAGCTGTGTTGGCAGAAAAATAGACAAAGGGTTCATTTTTTCAAAATGCATAATGAATGAACAGGATCATTCCCATTTTCAGATATAACATCAGAATCTTGGGCTTAATCTCCTGGCAAATTATTGAGGTTACAACAATCAAATCAAGTCAGCATTTCTGAAGATAAACTAAAATGACAAATTAGACTTTTTTTTCTTTCAGCATCTGTGATAGCATTAATCATGTAACTGCGGCTTATTTATGATTCTTTCTTTGATCTTCACAATGCATATCTACTGGGAGAGTTGAAAGCAATAAAGATAATTTTGATGCATTTTTGGAAGGTGTACTATTTTTATGTGAAAATTTAAAAAAAAAAAGGCATAGTGATATAATGTGTAACTGATACTCAAAAATACAGTCCTTGCTTCCTTCCTAGGTAGGAGATTAGTTTAGAATTATCATTCAGGAACTCCTTAAGATTAGAGAGAAGAAATTCAGCAGCATTATAAAAAAGAGAGAATAGCAATCTTACTAGAAATTGCCATACAATGAAGGGGGGGGAAAAAAAAGGAGTAGAAGAATAAGAATGTTTCATCATTTCCTTATTTAGTAATAAAAGCACTGAAGTATAAAGCTAAATTTCACAAAGCATTGCATTTCTACAACAAAAACTGGCTAAAATGATTCAATGATTGAGTCTCAGTGATTCTGTAAAATGGCATAAGGGCATTGTTTAGTACAGCCAAACTGAAATTTCAGAATACTTTTTCCCAAGTCATAGAATACAAACTGGAATATTGAGTAGAAGTGATTTGCTTAATATCTATGATACAAAAGGGGAACCTAAGTTAAAATCATTGTTCTGCTTCACTGTCCCGAGCTGACTACAGAATGGAAATGTACACAGTTACAATCCCATCAATGATTCCCATTCTCCATCTCTGAGGAAAATATTGTGAATTATTCATAAAAAAAGCTTCATCAGAAGGGGAAAAGATGGAAGATGTGTTATTTTTTACATTTCACTTATGTATTTTCAAAGGAGGAAATGTAATGCTAGGCTTAAGATTTTCAATATTTATGTAGCCAAGCTTATAGTTACGATTATGTGTGTATTTTTTCAGAGACTCAGTTTACAAAGTAATGAGCACTGTGATCCAACATAATTGAGTATACCTCTTAAGAATGCATGATTTACTAGCCCTAATGAATGCAGTACTTCAAGTCTCCTTCCATCTGGACATTTGTTATTCTGCAGTACATTTGAGAACAATTTGGGGTTCCACTTTGATAACATATAATATTCCATATAATTTCTAAAGAGATTTTTCATTTTGAAGAACACTTGATTAATGTCTTTGTTTGCCCAATTCCTTCTGCGAGATCTTAATTGTTTCTTGTATTAACAGTTTTAATGAATTTAGAGCCAAAGTCTATTAAAAATAAATCTTTAATTCCACAGTAAAAGTTGTTGGACTCAGGGCTTTTCTAATCCCTTTAGCTGCTCAACTCCCAGGATTCCTGGTTGACAGCAATTTTTTGGTTGAATTTCCTATGAGAAAATCCAAATTTCCCTCATTACGCCTAGCTAGGACCTTGAGTAAAGTGATAATAAAATATTTCACTGCTTATAGAACACTTCACACATTCAAAGCTATAGGGAAATAGTAACTAATTAAATGAGTTGGACCTGCTTGTTGTTAACACTGTTCACAGAGCATGCTCATTTCAGTCATAATTGGACTTCCAGTGCTAATAATAAAATGACATTCCATGCATCTTGACAAAGTATTTCTTGATATAGAAATGGTTGAGAAAGCCTTGAAGTTGACTAACTAAGGGAAAATTTAAGAAACCAATAGTATACCTCAAGGAGCTGTATCAAGCAATCTTACATTAGCCGTGGCTAGAGAGGACACAGGAGTTTTGTACATACATCTTAAATATAATGGTAAAAAAGTGCTCTGGTTTCAGCTGGGATAGAGTTAATTTCTCATTAGCTGTTACAGGGCTGTGTTTTGGATTCGGAATAAGAATGCTGTTGAAAACACATTGATGATTTGGTTGTTTGCTGAGTAGTGTTTAAGTCAAGGACTTATTTAACTCTTCTCATGCTCTGCCAGTGAAGAGGAACACAAAAGAAACTGGGAGGGAGCATAGCTGGGACAGGTGACCCAGACTGACCAAAAGGAAATTACCCACCAGAGAGCCTCATGCCCAGCATATAGAATGGGGAAAGCATACAGACGGGGGACCAGTCTGGATTTTGGAAGGAGGGTCTGGCATCAGTCAGCATGTGGTGAGTGCTTGTATACTGTGCCCCACTTGTTTTTTACCTCATTGCTGCCATTACTATAATTTGCCATTATTGGACTTTATTTTTGCTTATTAAACTGTTCATACCTCAACCTACAAATTTTCCTGATCCTCCTGCCCATTCCACTGGACTTGGGCGGAAGGAGGGGATTGAGTGAGCAGCTGTGTGGGGCTTAATTTCCAGCTGGGTTTAAACCACAACACAAAGATAGCAGCAAATAACAACCCAAGCATTTAATTAAAATTTTGAACATAATTTTTTTTTCCCCACTAAACATCTACCATGGAACTATCCTTAGTCAAACAAAGAATATGTTTTACAGACTTGGTAATTTAAAGCACTGCTGCGAAGAGCTGAAATGAGATTAGCTTTTTTGGTAGCAATTGTTATTTATGTCACATGACCTTTTTTTTTTTCTCTTGTATTTTTTTTTTTTTTTT
>VZRO01002273.1:230641-440955 GCA_013397915.1 Daphoenositta chrysoptera
AATATGTCCTAAGAGTCTATTTCTTCTACTATTCTTCTTAGGATGCTGAGACTGCACCTTCTCCAGCCTGATTCTGGGCCTGGCAGGCATAACCGAGCCACAAATATCCTGAGCTGATTCGATGATGGGGAAAATAGAGTAGCTGAGTAGCCACATTTAGGATAGTATCACAGGGAAAAGGGAAAAAAAAAGAAATTTTGCCTATCATCTGTCTTTGGACACTTCAGAAAGCATAGAGCCCAGCATGAAATCCAGCAGATCTGCAATACATTGAATATATCAGAGTTTTAAAACAGAGACAGAAATCGGCAGTAAGAGCATTGAACTACAGAAAGAGACAACAAAAAATTTAGCTAACCATAAAGTTCCTATAGAATGTAGAAAACACACTCATCTCAGCATTCTTTTCTTGTAGACATTCTAATATCAGAACATCTCTCTGATGGCACACCCTTTGCTTACTCTTCAGATTGAGAGTCCAAACACAACTGACTGTAAAAAACAGTTGTGAATCAGGTATTAAGGATGCTGAGGGGATTGGTTACACTCAATGTTTATTATCTGTTAGACTTTTATCTATTGTACGTAGGTGTAATTAATCCCATTTAAAGTAAAAGGAACACTAAAATCTTGACACATTATGAAGCAGGTTGTCCTATTTGGAGCTAAAATAAATCATTCAGTTTTAGGGGTACAGCACATGTGGCTATTAGTTCAGAGTTCTGCCCAAACAAATAGCCCAAGAACCAAGGCAAAATTGTTGAACACAAAAGATATAAAGAATTGTTTTAAGAAAATTTTAAAGTATTGCAGTGATAAGACACCTGAAGGAGGCTTATTTTCTTTCGGTCTTCAAGTATCAAAAATTACTGTGATTCCAAGTGCCTTCACAAAACTGAAGGATTTATGTGTAAGGATCTGGATGTGGGTTCCACACTGGCTTGTGATACCATTATTTCCATTACACATTTGGATTTATATACATCAAACACTGGTAAAAGAAAGAGAATTGAAAATAGTGAAAGCTGCTGTAGTTCTTATGCTATCACATAACAAAAAGAAAAGAAGAAGACAGATAATACGTGAAAGAATATAAAAGGATGTTAAAATACCAAAGTGAAGCTCATGAAATGGGTACAAAGTATTTTGTATGCTTTTGTTGCTGTGCATAAAAAGACATAAATGGTTACATTGAACCACTGCATTTTAAAATTACCAACAAAAAATACTCTGTGTGGAAAATGACAATCTTACTAACAGAAATGACAAATTTATAAGTGACTGTAAGAGTACTGTTGAGGAAAACTTTGGACAGCACAACTATAAGCATAATTACACTAACTACAACAGACCCACCTGTAAGTAGAAGGATTGGACAAATACATAAACATAGTATAATTTTTTTCCACCAAATTTTGCTTCTACAGTAACAAATATATTTGTCTTTTAAATTCTCTAGACAAGGTGACTTTCAAAATGTCAAGGTGACTTTCAAAAAAAAAAAAAAAAGAAAAAAGAAATGCATAAAGTTGAAAAAATAATAGCAACTAAACTTTTAATGAAATGAAGGGCTGCTTGCTAAAATGCAAAACTTAAATATCATTTCAAGACATCTAAAAATAGATGAACTTCTCTCTTAGAAGAATCTCTTCCAAAGTTTCATGACACATCCCATTTTATGATTTTATCCAAAAGTATTTTTACTGTGTTTTTAAACTACTTTTCTTTGAGAATCAATATTTTGGTTATTAACCAGGGAGATGAGCCTGAAAATGAAAATGCAATTATAGAGACCCAAGAAAAAATTATTTTTTTTCACACGGGATACAAGTGTTCTGATTCTTTAGCTGGTATAGTCACATTATTCTCAGACTACTGAACTATACTTAAAAATAGAAAACCTACAGTGAAATTGAATTAAAATCATATAGCTGTTTCAGCAGGCACCGAAATGCTAGCACAAAATTCCTACAAAAGTAAAAGTGTATTTAAGAAAACCAGTGGAGAACTTGTGCAGGAGATATTCATGTTTTATTTGCAGAATTGATGCTTAATGTTTGCAAATTATACTGAGTGATATTTTTAGGTCATTCAGAATTAAGCTCAGACATGACAGTATTGCAACCTAGTTCAAAAACCTATTTTGTTTCAATAGTTAGCAGACCTTATTAACAATTAGATCATTTTATCAAGATCCTACATACTGTTTAAACACTTGGCAAGAAACAGTATTATTGGATATGGGTATCCTATTTCATCATTCATATTCACATTGCTGACAAATCTGCATCTTAACACGAGCAGTATTTATCGTTTTTTATTATGTGATTCATATGATCCTCATCTTCAAGCATGAAAAATATTTAGAAATACGACCTTTCTTAAAAGCAGGTCAGCAGGTTTAATTCATTCATCCTTGCTTAAAGACTTCCAAAGAAAGGACATATCAGAAGGGTAGACTGCGAGTCAGAGGCGCAGACCACCTTGTCATTATTCAGAAACAACAAAATAGGATTCTAAAAGTGAGAATGTCTCATGTTATAATGTAGGACTTCAGCAGCCACCAGCCTAATGAAAGCAGCCATCCAGCTTTCAGTGGTCCATCTGCACACTCGCCACCAGCCTTGTTAGACTCTCATACCAATCAGGCATTACATGTAAGTCTGTTCTGTAATATTTCTCCTCTTTCTGATCTCCATTTATCACTCCTCCTAATATAAATGGCAACTCCAGACTCACTGAGTGTAATCCAACCACAGAAAACTTCTTACTCCAACATGTGAAGTAGCTGACCTTGTTTTAGAAGGTATTTGTCATCAAACATTCTGCTTTCATAGGTGCAAGTCATAAAGGCCAAACTGTCCTGCCTGCTCTGCACACAGAGACTGGGTTTGACAGCTCTTTCCAAGAGGTCCTCTTGAAACATTCCTCATCCTGGCCTCAGCCACATGTCCCCTGACTATCAAAAGGCTTCAGCATTTCCCTCCCTCCAACTCAAGGAAGGGTTTGCAGCCAACTGTGAGACCAAGACATCTGAGGCGCCCTATGTGTCCAGATGGCTCGCCAGTCAGGCAGCTGATGTACTCAGCACATGCTCCCCTCCTTTCCCTTTCCAATTTCCTTTCCCCAGTTCTACTACAAAATAAAGCAAAAACAAATAGTAAGAAAAAGAAAACAAACAAAACCCAGAATCCCCCAAAACTGAGACTTCATCTCCTTTTTTCAAACCGCCAGCTCAGATTCAGAGCTGCTAAGATGTAGAAAATTAGATAAAAAGTTAACTTAGTGTTAATTTAGATGCTATCTTAGAGATACTCCCTCCTGACACAGTTTCTGCTCAGCACTAAGATCACCAGAAATGCCATCATACAAAAAAAATACAAAGGTGCAAGCTAATTTAGACACTTGGATATAAGCAGATGTGGAATTAAGGTAACAATATAGAGAGTAACATGCTTTAGTTACATTGGCAATATCTAATATGCACTTTTATTATTTTCCTAGAAGGAATATGTCTATCATTTGAAGAAATATATGCTTTAAGAAAAAATATACTTCAGAGTCATAAATATCTAGTTAAAAAATACATCCACAATGGATTGATTGAATTATTCACAGCTGTGGGTAGCAAATATATTTCCAAATTATAAAAATCAATTGCATGTTATCATAATTAATTCTTGTTTATTTTTATTAATAAGTACACAGTACTAGATGATTTTCAAATACTGACAAAAACCGGCAATTTCACTGGATCAATCCTAGTTCTTACATCAATGTTGCAGAAATTGGTAATATACGAATAAAGAAAACATTACAGTCATTCTCAGTGATATATATATATAATGCAATCTCCTCTAGGAATTCACCTACTGTGTCAAAGATGTTTCTGTTCACACTATGAATACCACTCTTGCCCCCTGGGTTTACATTAGTGTTTGATTTATTTATATTTTTCTGCCTCATTTAAATGTAGTGATTGAATCAGCTATTGAGACATTTCACAAAAAGCAAATCACTTTTTGACTTCTTTAAAAGAAGTGAGCAGTAAGGAAATTGCCAGCGAAAAAGAGCACTCACTAGAGGATCTATCTTGGTCATGGGATAATTCCAAGATGAAAACAATTTCAGCTTCAAAGACATTAACGGCAAAGAGCTGTCTCATCAAACAATGCTAATCATCACATAAACTGAAAGCAGTCAAACAGCCTCTGGCATGTGAGATGATACACATACACAGTTGTAGGAACATTTGGAGTAGCAGCAACACATTTTAGAGGCAATTATTTTGAAGTTAGGAGTGAATGGTATCATGCCTTGTCACAAACATCAGTGGCAGCAATGCAAGATGTAGTTCAGAATCAGTAATACAAGTTTTGAACATCAGCTACATCCTCGTGACAAATACAAAGCTGGGTTGCTCAAGTTGTTCTATAGTTGCATTGAACCACAGCAATGTCTCAGGAACAAAGTTTTAGTGCCAAGGTAAATGCTGAACAGTAGCTTTAGTAATATGACCAAAAAACTTCAACCACCCACAAATGCCTCCTGAGTCACACTGTCCCTGTTCCTCAAGATCTGCCTCAGTTAAACATGCAGTATCTATCTTTTTCTGTCCCAGGAATCACAGATATCAATAACAAATCTTTATGATGGATTTTGAAGTGAAAGAAAGGATGCTTAAAGAAAGAACCTGGTAACTGCCTGTCATTTATTTAACCTTTCTTAATTTTGAAGCAAAGCACCCCATTCATGAGACACAGCCCATGCTCAGATGAATAAGCTATTTTTGGTTTCCTCAGCTATAACGAAGTACCCCCATATTCAGTAAGTAGTCCCATATTCACTATAGGACAGGAATTACTGGTTAGATGAACGCTTCTTTCTTCACCTCTCTATCAATCTGCACCCCAAAGAAAACGTAAAAACCTTGAGAATACTTTGCTGGTGTTTCACAGCAAAATTCCTGCCACTACTTCCTAACAAATTGGGCTACAATGCTGCAGAAGAAAGGTATTGTAAATTATGACAAAGGGACATCTCTGACCAGGCTGTTGTGCAACTGCAGTCAGCACAGCCCAGTGACTAAGAAAACCAGTGTGTTAAGTAGGTTTTGCTGGCTCAACCACAGTACCATGATTATGCGTTCTCTGGGCCATAAGCAGGCATCTTACTGGCTTGCTGCATTAACAGAGCTTACTCATAACTATCAAAAAAACCCAAACCCAACTGGAAAAAATACCCCAATCTCTTTGTTTTATGCCATGCTAATGTGGTTTGACACTTGGCATCAACGTAGATGGCTGTGACCCATAATTACAGGTGAGATATTGCAACCAGTTTTGTGAAGAATTAATGTTTAGTGTTGTTCAGCACATGATGCTGTATCTATGAAGGAGCACTAGTTCCTCATTTTTCATCCCTTCCACACCAACTGTTTAGTATTTATTTGGCTCAGAAATAGCCTTAGGAGTTGCATCCCTGACCTGACACCTGTGCCACAGACTATCATAGAGTATGCTTTGACCTTTATAGGAAAAACATATTTACACCAAATTCTAATTCCTTCAAAGACAAGATCACAATCTGCAATTAAAATGGAATGTTTAAGAAAATAGAAAGTATCAAGGGTATCATCTTTCAATAACTAGACATACATTAGATAGAACCACATTATTTTGGTGTGAAAATTACAAAATTGCCTCAGGAAATCAATCAGGGTTCTCATGGTCAATGAAAACAAATGACATACAGAGATATGGGCAGACCGACCTGTTGCTTTCTTCAGATTCAGAAGATCAGTTCGAAGTAGCTGCAGGTTAATTTCCAGGAGTACAGAACATCAGCAGAGACTGTCTTTTCAGCTTCCTTAAAATCATGACTAATGTGCTCCAGCAAGCCAAAGCCTGAGTGAACCAAAGCTGAGGCATTCAAAGTAGCTGCCACCTCTGTAACAAATAAGTAACTTAAAAAACTATGAAAGGCTGAACATTTTGGTAATGTAGTAAGCAATGGTAAGTCTATGGTAATGTAGTTTGATTACTAAAACATATGTCTTGATTTTAAAAATATTATGCACTCTGGGCCTAACATGCTATGGAGCACTCTACCAGCCGTGGATAAGATTTAGTATCCACAGATGAACACAGAGGCTGAGTATGTGATTCATCAGGCCAAATGCAGGTTTTTTCAGCTAAAATAAAACTCTACACAATTTCTATAGTCAGTGGAGAGAAGTTAGCTCAGGCTTATATTGATGTCTGAAGTAGATCCTCTAAATCATACTCTAAAACCACTGTTTGCCTCTATTGAATATCAAAGTTACTTCCCAGGGAATTCCTGGGGTGCTGATTTCTACAAAGTAGATTTTAACTTCAGTTGAGGTAAAATGCAAACTTTTTTATAATTTCTGCTTTAAATTTCCCCTCTTTTAATTATAAAATTCATGGTGTTCTATGAAAACTTGGTTGTTTCCTTCCTGATGGCTAGAACCACATGAATAAAAGCTAAGCAAGAGGAAAAAAAAAAGATGTTATCCTGGTGAAAAAAAAAAAAAAAAACCAACAAAACCAAGCTTGACAGCAGGATGTAATCACTTCTTTCCAATGTACATGAGGCAATGATGAGGAAAGTACTAAAAGTCAGAGGAAAATTAGCAGGCCAGATGGCTGGTGAAACAGTGACAAAATGACAGGAAAATGAAAAACCTAATAAAAATGAGCAAGTGACTATAGGAAGTGCATGCAAGGCATTAGAAATTAAATCATAAAGAACCAGAGAAAATAAAAAGTATTATTGGAGGATACAGGAGACAGAAAACAAGAAAACTTTGTATAGGGTAAGATCCAAGAGAGGTGACATGTAGCAACAGATGTTTCCCTGTGGCAAACTGATGAAGAGCCACATGAGTAGGGTGTAAAGCTACTAAATATATATCTTGCTCACATCACTGGTGTGTGATTTTTAGGCTTGTTTTGTAAGAGGGATCAAGAACTGCTAGAGACAAAGAGAAAAAATAGTGTGAATTACTGGAAATAGTAACAGTGGTAGTAACGATAACAGTATTCCAGCCCCTGCAGTGACTTTCATTATAGACTTCAAAGCACAATAGAAGCATTAATTAACCCTTATATGATGTCTCTGAGGTGAGGTTTTACATGCTGCTTTCAGATAAACAGACTGAGCATCTAAAATTTGACATAAACAAAATTACCACAAAAAATAAAAAAGACAGAAATAACTTCATTAAAAAAAAAAAAATCTGATTACCACTACCTTGTCTAACTAACAGGAAATACTTGTAAAATGCTCCAGAGTTTTTTCAAGTGGCTACAAAATCTGTTTGCAAGAGGATAATTTCCATTGTCACCAAAGTCAAAAAGGATTTTCACTTGCTTCTAGTGTAGTGGAATACAAAGATCTCGATGCATCTGACATACAATTTTGGCAACTGGGTTAAAGCTGTTGGAGTGTGAAATAGTGAAATGATATATTGCAAAGGGCATTTATTATGAATTTAGCATTTTTTTCACAACAGTAGTACTTCAGTCACGTATTTTGTTCTTTATTGGATGATATCTCATTATAAAACATGCTGAATGTGTACATTAAACGAATTTAAATATAGGACTTAAACTGAATTCAGAATAGAATATGAATCTGAGACATGATTGCTCACCAAATAGGAGGAGATTAAAAGACCACGCAAACACAAGCCCATCAAAACCCAACCCAAAACTTTCTCGCTAATTAAAGAACAATGCTTTGGGATGTAATTTCCCTTTTCAATCTGTTACACAGCCTAAAAACAAATTCTGGTTCAATTGATGAGTGGAATCTTTATTTGTTCTCAAAATATGCTAACTTTAAATCTGTAGACCTGTGAAATCCACACAGACTCAATAATTTTTATTTTAAAGAAAACTATCTCATTATTTAGTTGTAAACAGTTCTGAATATCTGCAAAGACCAGAGAAACCATGTACTCAATATATGAAAATATAGTGTATAAAAAGTAATGTGTCATCGTCATCAGAAGTAAAGATTCTGCAGACAAGCAAATTGTCATTTGTAGAGGTTTTTTTTTGTTGTGTAGCTTTGAAATATGTGTAGTGTGATAAATAAAGCAAAAAAAAAGCCTATCTGTTCAGGTGAGGAAAACATAAATGAACTATTTTGTGGCAAGCACACAGGTGAACTCTAAACTATGATATGTTTGGTTCAAGATGGTTCTTATGAAAAGCTACCAGGGACAGCTCATAGCAAGAGGCATTTAGCTGTCACATTTCCCAATCAGAAGGGCAAATTCAGCACTTCAATGAAGAACACAACCTGAATGTGCTGATGGAGAGGTCTTATTAACAGTCAAGTTAGAACACATCAATGGTGGTTTAGGGTACTTTCTGAGCACAGTTTATTTAAATTGAGGAGAGGTTTTATAGGAAATGGCTCAAAAATATACACTCGATTTAATTTTCTTAGGTTTTGTGGTTAATTTTGGGGGATTTTCAGATCAGTCAAGGTATACACTTTTTTGGGCTCTTGTGCATAATTTCTCAATTATCCCCACTTTCTCTGCTTTCATTCCCTGTCAGGGTCTGTTTCAGAGCACATGACCTCAATATATCCTAAATGAAATTAAGGAAAAAAAATTAATTCCCAATGCACCCCTGGTTGTCCTAAGAACATTCCCCCCACTGGAAACAGAACAAATTCCCAAGGAGGATCCGGGGACATTCAATGCAGCTGTCAGGACCTCTGCACCACCTGCTGTCTTCTCCATGTCACTCTCTTGACTACTGTCTGCTCAGTTTGCATTACTACTGTGGGCAAAGCAGCAACTAAACTTGCTTAATTCCATCTTTAATTCAGTGATATGACACCTGCAAGTACTTTGTTTTCACACAGGGCTATAATTTAGACAAAATAAAATTATAAATTGAAGTCTTTTCAAAATAAAAGCAGCAGACAAAATGTCACTGCTATGACAAAGAACACTTGTTAACCCTCAGATTCTTAGAGAGGATAAAATTGTATTTGGACTAAGAACATTTGTGTTTATTTTCCAGTTGAATAGGTATGCTAGTGAAATGGACACCAACAGGATTCTTATGTCATTTAGGCTCACAAAATAGAAATATCCTATTGCAAAGAGCAAGCTGGCCACAGTTCTTATGCTTAGCCTTATAATACCTACAATGAACACTGCAAAGCCTTTCCCCAGGCCTTTCAATTTAGTTATACTATCTAAAGAACAATTTTTGGAATACCTTATCAAAGACAGAAATTCCAACCACATCAAGGATAGAAGAAAATAGATTAAAATAAGATCCATTTGATGCATACTTACACAACAGAACAAATAGGAACATTAGTGGATGAAGATTCAGCAAATTTACCCCTGTTTCTCCTTGAGAAAAAGGGGATTAGACAGTTTTCCAAATGTGTCTAGTATCAGAACATATTTAATAAATCTCATTGTTGTTGTTTACTCCATTTACTCTCTGCTCCATTGAGGTGTGGTTGATGTATGAATTGGCATTCTACCCCATCCCTTTTAAGTTCTATGCAGAATCCATTTTGAAATTATTAAATAACAATAAAAGCTATATATATGGTAACTTAAAATGTTGTGCAAAGCTACATCAAGAGGTGTTTTCAGAATGAGGGGTCAGAAATAGAACTAGAGGAGAAATAATAGGATGGATAAGCACCTAATGAGATAGAAAACCTCACAAAAATTAAAGTGCATACTGGCTTCCAATGGCTGCAAGTAGCACACCCAACTGAAATTAAAGAAACAATTTTAATGTACAGATGTGTCCTGGGGAAAATGCTTAATATAAGCTATGATAAATAGATAGGACAATTTTGTATGAATTGAAAAATTCACCCAAGAAAGTTGGTCTGGTAAATGAGAAGTGCTTTTGCGGATTATATGGCACCTTTGTGCAAAATACCTGAACAAATTGGAATTAAATGGATTTTTGAAAGCAAAAGAAAGAAAGTGTACCTAGTGTTGGTCATAGTCAGCATGAATAAGTGAGAAGGGCTGGAAAGAAGCCAGAGGAGACTGACAACTGGCAAGTGGTAAGAATAGGTATGACTTCCTGTGGAACATAGCGTCAGGAACTTGGATGATCACAGCCCCCTCAGATCTTGGTAAATCTACATCTTCCAGAAAGTCAGCTGGATTTAACAGCATGGCAACATCCTGCACAGTTGGGTGCAACAAAAAGAAATTTGAAGCTGGTGTTCCTTTCCTGCTGGGTTTTTACATCTCCAGTTGAGAGGCAGCAGGCAGCCTCAGCAGAGTACCTTTATGTGTGTACTTGTTTCATGTCAAAATAGGGAATAAACTGTTGGAGTAGCGCAGCAACAGAGAGGAAGCTTGAGGTTTTCTGAAGGAGGCTCACCAGCTGCACACATAAAACTGTTCTGCTGGGAGAACACAGAACTAATATTCCAAGGACATTTGTGGGGAAACAGAAACAATATAATGAGCAAAGAATGGGCAAAACGAGTAGATAATGAGTTGGTACTACCATAGTCATTACAGGAGAGTTGAGACACTGCACGAAAAGCTGGGGAGAAGATAAATAAGGGCATGCCATCAGGGACAAATCAAAAGCTTAATGGTCTATAGGAAGTTGAAAGTTTATTTCTAAAAGGGCATATTGGGCAATTATAGACCTATCAACTAAGTAGGAAGGAAGAGACAAAAGCAACGTGAAACATTATCCGAGAGCAAAAGATAACACACTTAGTTCTCTGTCATTAAAGCCAGAAATTTTTCAAGTATTGAAAAATACTTGGATTGCTTTCTGTTTTGTTGATCGCTTTTGTGCACTTGTTTAAGTTCACTCTTAATGAGATTTTATTTCTATTTATTTTTGAATTTGCTGATAAAATCTGCCTATAGATTCTGGAAATACATTCCAAAAAATACTTTTCTATCATATCTGAAATAACCAGGAATGTAACATCCTTCCAAATTCAGCTTTATCCTCTCCTTATGGAATTTTCTTTTGTGTAAATTCTAAAAAATATTTCCAACAAAAAGCTGGCATTTAAATGGTAAACAAGACAGTTTACATCGTCAGAAATTTATGTCATTTTATGAAACTCTGTACTAGTAGGAGACAGGCCTATTTTAAGGTGGTAGCTTCATCAAGATAATTGCTTATTGCATTCGATTGAATTGAAGGAGAAAAAAAATTCATACCGTTTTCTGAAAATAAATCTTTGCAATAAAGTTGACTAGACCTGCATTTTTTTTCCTTCTGTTTTTATGAAAACTTCAAACACAAGAGAAAAATATGAAGTTGGTTGAAATTTTATCTTCCAGTCTCTATATTGCTCCATCTTGAACATTCTTTGCTAGTATTTTTAAATATTTGTAAGTTACATCACTTCTTGTTGTGAAATATGTACCAAAAAGAGTAAATCTAAAAGGCATGTGTAAGGACAGGAGATTTGCAACTCACAATAAGGAATGAACTTTAAAAAGACTCTTCTCTAAGACATATTTTACTTCTAATATCTACACTACACCTTAAAGAGTGCATGTAAACAGCAACTAAGTCATCAAGACCAGAAAAATGTAAGAGGTGAAGTTGATACAATAATTAATTCCATATGCCCAGGAATGAGGCGACAGGGATATGACTGGCCAGAAATAGAAAACAGTATCTGTTTTCCTATGTTAGAAGGGATATTGTCGAAATATCAACAGATGAGAAAGAATATATAGTAGTAGAACAAAACCAGTATTGAGACACAGAAACAGAATAGATAATATGAAGCAAAACTTGATATTTAAAAAATATAAAAGAGATTATTTCCTTCTTTTCCTGACTAATTTCACAAATTCTAAAATTAATATTTTAATTTATTTCGTCTTCCATTTTTCTTACTACTTCTGGTTTTTAAAAACAGCTCCACAAGTAATAATAATTAATTAAATTTAATTTGAATTGGCAATGAGATTTTAATGCTACTAAAAGCTAATAATTAATATGCAAAATTAAAATTTTTCTAGTGCGCTACAAGTAGAATTATTTGTTATAGAAGAAATAGTCATTAAGGGAGAAACGTTGCTAGTCCAATGTGCCACCCAGTGCCCACCAAAGCCACTCTATCACTCCCTTCCTAAGCTGGACAGAGCAGAAAAAATATGATGAAAGGCTCGTGAGTCAGGTTAAGGACAGAGATCACTCACCAGTTACTGTCATGGGCAAAAGAGGCTCTTGTGAGGAAGATTAATGTAATTTACTACCAATCAAGTCAGAGTAGAATAATGAGAAAATAAAAACAAATCTCAAAAACCTTCCCCTTACTCCTCTCTTCTTTTAAGGCTTAACTTCATGCTCCAGTTTTCCACCTCTTTCTCCCCAGGGGCACAGGTGAATGGGAAGTGGGGGCTGTGGTCAGTTCGTAACACGTCTCTGTCCCTGCTTTTTTCTCAGTGGGAGAACCCCTCACTCTCTTCCACTGCTCCAGCGTGAGGTCCCTTCCACAGGAGACAGTCCTCCAAAACTTCTGCCTGAGTCCTCCCCACAAGTTTCCCCTCTTCATGAACTGTTCCAGCATAGGTCTCTGCCACAGAGAGCAGTCCTTCAGGAAGAGATTGTGCCAGCATGGGCTTCCCATGGGGTCACTGCCTCCTTCAGGCGTCCCTCTGCTCTGGCGTGGGCTCCTCCAGGGGCTGTAGGTGGTTTTCTGCTCCTCCACGGGCTGCAGGGACACAGGTTCTTCACCATGGTCTGCACCACAGGCTGCAGGGGAATTTCAGCTCTGGTGCCTGGAGCACCTCCTCCCCCTCCATCCCAGTGACCTTGGTGTCTGCAGGGCTGTTGCTCTCATTGGTCTCTCCGGCTACAATCGTGCAGTTTTCTTTATTCCCACCCTTCTTGTATATGTTATTCCAGAGGTGTGACCACCACTGCCTTGGCTAAGGATGTGTCCATCCGGCATGGGCTCTGTCAGACATGAGGGAAACTTCTGTGAGCTTCTCACAGAAGAATCCCTGTAGTCCCCCCACTACCAAACCTTGTCACGCAGCCCCAGTTTATCTAATTATAACATACTTAATTTGTATTTTGCCATTAAATCAATTTTCCCACAACTTCTTAATATTCTTGTTATTATTAAGAAATTAAAATACATTGCTTCATGCACAGTGTCACTTGCATTTAGAACCACCAGAGATTACTAGATGTAATATACATTTTGGTTTTTAAAAGAATGCAGCAACCTAACATATTTTTGTCTCTCCTCAAAAAGTCCTACCCCTAGGTTGAACTATACTGCTTACCAGATTTCTGTGTCTATGCATTCCCATTCTAATATAACAGGAAAAGCCTCAAACCTTGTGAAACACTGAGCACTCCTCACTAGGGTTGTGTGAATTGAATAAGAAATTGAATCCGCATGTTCGTCTTAAGTGTATATAACTGGAAAAAACTATTAAAAATGCACAGTGGGTGTTGCTACTTTCCAGCAGTCTGAATAGCAATTCATTGTGTGCTTATCATCAAGGCTGTGGTTAATTCAAACTCACGTGGCAAGGATCTGAGCACATGTGGCCACAAGCTTCCTGATCTGGTCTGCCACTTCAACAGGACTTCTTCAGCTAGACACAACAATGTTTGCTTACTTCTAAAGACAGAGACAAAACCAGAAATCATGTTTAAAGGAAAATATGAGCAGGCATTCTACCTATCAGCAGGTGTTTGGAAACAGTGGGACTTCTTCATTTATTTTCTATAATTCCCATAATTACCTCCCCTGTACTTGCTGTAACGATGTCACAGCAGGTGGCAATTTGTGCATCTTAGTGCTGTGATGCTCCTTATTAGAAATACCATTTCGGGATAACATCCGAGGTACTTACCCCAAGTCTGAACTTTGTTGTATAAACAGTTTTCCTGGCTTACTGTCAGCACATAATAAATATTTTAGTTAGAAGTATCCACCTGATATAAATTCCAACAGCATTTGAATGCACATACCATTTCTTTTGCATTCTTATGTAAACCATCCTCGATTATGTTTAACAAAATTTCGTTGCACTTGGTTCTATAAATGTATTTTTTCTTCCTTTCAGAAATATGCATTTGAACTGAATTTAATGTTTCATGAAAGTTGCTGATGTGAAAGTCTTTGAACCTGAAGCTCCTCCTTTCCCACAGAACAGATCCCTCCTGCAGAGAGATACTTTCAGCTCCCATGTTTTCCATACCTTTAAACTCTTCATGCTTCATCAGGGATACATCAGGGATATACATACAGGGGATTGAGTTAATTTTAGACCACAGAAGCATCCCAAATTATTAATGAATCACTGTTAGTCTAAAATGCATGCCATTTAAAGAAGTATTATTGATTGCTTTTGGCTTTTTAATTGGAGTATTTTAAAACAATATTCTTCTTCAGTTATGATTAACCCTACTTAAGTGGTACTTTAGAGCTTCTCCAGGAAAGTCTATAGTAATAATATATGAAAACAATGATATAATTTTTCCCTTAATGCTAGCTATTGTAAAATAAACAAATGAATTGAGAAAATAGAGAAAATCTTATTTTTTAAATCTCCTTCTTATCATAATATGAAATATATAGTACTTCCTGTTTCTCTTACCTGGATTAAGAACTCTACATATGCATATTTCATCTGAACTATTAATTTTTTTAATCTTGAAGTTTTGACAGAAATTCTGGTAGGAATTTTTCATGCCAGTGGCAGACTTCTTCATCAGCTGGATGATGTAAATAGGTGTAATAATATTTTTCTTCTTTTAAGGGTGTGTATATTTTTACTTCTTCTTCTTCTAGGAAATGCTGAAGAAAGATGAACAGAAATAAATGTGAGAAATTAACAGGGAACCATACTTACTAACAATTAATTAAAACACACGCAACTCATCAAATTTGAAAATGAGTTCCAAATGCAAAAGGCTGTAGAAAATCAACACATTTTTCATATCTTTATAAAAACCCTTCTTCAGACAAAAAAACACAACTGGAATCAGTATCATATCTTGTAAAATATGCATAGTTCTTTTCTACTTTTCACTGGAGTTGTAAGTTAATTAAAGAATATCACATGTTTAAAGATCTTTTATCACAGAGATAATATTCCTGAAAATCAGAAATTAGGATGAAGCCTAAAAGATAAAATATATGTAGAAGTGACAAATTAATAATAAAAGCAGATGCTAATATACTTGGGCTGTTTTATTTAATCTCTACATTTCACATTTAATTATGTCAGTGTAAAATAAAATCACATCTCTATCCTTTTTAACACTTGCAGCAATAGACAACATCATCTTTCCTTTTTTGTTTTAAATATCTGTAGGCCATTTTTAAATCATAATAACTATTCAAGATTGTATTTTAAATCTGCTTATCCTTTCTGTGCTTATAGAGTAATTGCTGCATAATTTCATCTAAATGCCAATGTACATGTTGTTTGGATAGTCTAATATGTCATGGTACCTCTCTAGGAAGTACTCAGGGCCATAAATTAACTCTAATTTCCACTCCATTCTATAATTAGCAATTATTGGCAAGCTGAATGTTTACAAACAGAGCTACACATTTTCACACTGTGATATTTCACAAAACCTTTGCAATATCATAGGTAATAGCAATGTAATGCACAATGTAAGGGTGTTTCAAGGGCACAAAGCATCTTGTAATCTTCAATTGCTTGGTAGTGGTACCTGACTGTACCACCTATAAAACCTACGTGTTTTAATCAGGATAAAATCACAACTAACAAATGTAAGTGTACTAAAATAGCGTTACCAGCAACATGTATGTGTTTTGTAATGCAGTGATAGCACAGTAAAACACCATGTATAAGCATTTTATGTAAACATGGGATCATTTTGAACACTAATGGGGCTAAGAAGGATTGGTGGAGCTCAAGGGAGAATGCAACCAAGAATCAGCAGAATAAAGAACAAGACAAGCAGAAGGGGCTGCCAATAGGCAGGACCTCCTGCCAAATACCCCAGAAAGATGAACAGGAAAATCAAAAGCAATATAAGCCCTGTTTGATGAGGAAAGGGGGAGCAAGAAGGCTAAAACACCAGCAGTGATGATCAAGGATGGATAAGAAAGGAGTCTCCTGATTTGTCTCACCAAAGGGCTGTCCAGGCTGGTCACCCCGACCTTGTCAGCTCAGTATCACCAAGGAGCGTGGCACTCGTTGTGAACTACACAACATCACCTCTGGGACACAGTGTGCTCATCGCTAACTACAGACACAGCTGTTAACTTGTGTGGGTTCATAGTGCTAATGGTTATTAATGTGTAGGAGAAAGCCATTAGCATGCAGTGTGTTGGTAACAAATGAATGAATCTATCAAAGTTTTTTTCTTGAAGTTTGAAAGCAGCTTGATTTATCAGTCTTCTAAACACTCTCGTCAGAGCAATCTCTAATCTCCTAACTGAAATACATGAACATATATTCAGTTGTAACAATATATAAACATTTGTAATATATTATTGTTTGTGCCGTCACAAGAAGAAACATAAACTGTGTAGCAGATCAGACCCTCTAAAGCATAGATACATCTCTTCCATTGTAAATAAAAAGTTTTCTCTAAGGTTTATTCAAGTAAAAAAAAAGTTAACAAAGATTGGTAACTTTTTCTCCCTCATCACAGAAGTAAAATTTTTATTGAGGTTTCTAAGATAGCTCTTAAGTCCTTCTCATTCATACACAGAGATAATTCATGCTTTATATTATTGGTGATGAAGGAGAAATACTCTTGCTATGAGTAACTTGAAGATATAAGGTTCTTGTTATACTGTGCCAATTTTGAGAATTAATCCATTATTATCAGCTGGATAATCTTCAAATTTATCTCTGGTACCTCTGTCTATACTCATGCTTGTTCATGAATGCCTCAGTTCTATGACACTCAAATCAGGAAATAAAGTGTATGCCTTAAGTTCGTTTCAAGAAGCAAGGAAAAAAAAGACTCGGAGTTTTGCTTTACTTCTTCTGTATAGTCATCCCAATTAAATATTTTAAATTTTTAAAATGAAGAATAGAATTAGAATTTTCCAAGTTATCTAATAATTAATTGAATAATAAATTACAGGCATCCTTGTAAGAACAAAAATAATGGAGACTATTCTTTGTGGCTTTATACACAGCTAAGTGCCTTGTAAATTTCAAAATGGAAAATTTATTTTTGCGTGATGTGTTACAATCATTTACTGCTGTATTGGGAAAACAAAAACAAGGCGAAGTTCTAACGGAATAATGCATTCACCCTTTCCTTTCTCATTTTCAAACAGCAATCCAGTGTGCTTTTCCAAAAAGATGGAGACTGATGAGAAAGCTCTATTGATCCACCTCCATCTCCTGCTCTGAGATAAATAATGCCTAAAGCAAACTGGCTTCAAAGAGACACATTGATTTGAAGACAGTTTAAATGGGGAGAATGTGTGTGTGGAGGGAAGAGTTCCTCTACAAAAACCAAATGCAGACTATCAAATTTAACACATTAAAAGATACTGTAGAAATTATGCTGTATAATGGTTACTAGAGTCCTGAGCAGTCCTCTCACACCCTCCCAGTTTCATAGACCTATATGTTGCCCAAAGGCAGTCCCTAGCATTCAGAGGAAAAAAAGTAAATTTCTAGAGACGGAGCCAAGATTATGCAACTCACAAAACTGGACAGTATCTGTATTTACTTTGTCTTTGTCTTGTTAATTTATCAGCCACTCTGGCAAATGGCCAGAAAACTTAAAACAGTAAAAGTCAAGCACATATCCCCAAAAGACTCATTGTACTGTATAATTTCCTCTCCCTTCCCTTCATTGCACTGCTTACATAATGATGTAACTAAGTAGTTTCCATTAGAACACAGGAGAATCAGGGGTCTAGATTTTGTTGACCTCTCTTGAGCAGCTCTCTCAAAGAACAGTTTTTACAAGCCATGGAATGAACTACTGCCTAGTGTGTATAAATTTGAAAAGAGGATATGTGAGACAGCCTGTCGAGTTGGAAACTTGTTCTTTACTGGATGGATCTTCAGAGCCAGTGAGAAAATTGAAGTTTGTCAAGGACCTGTATCTGAAAAAGTCTTACAGAAATTATATAAATACATAGAATATAAATTATAAGTAATTGTATTTTTCTATAACTTGTTCCAGGAATTAATTTTCCCTATTGATTTAATGTCTATCTACCATCAGCTAATATTTTGTTTCCATTTCTGATTATTGCCAGGTAAATTAAAAGTTCATTACATTTCTCAGTCTCTGAATATTCAGCTGAAATTCTGTTTCTCTGATTTGAGTGTACATTGTTGACAGGCAAATTTACTTGACTCTCATTGCACACTGCTGTAAATGAGCATACAACATGCAAACCAAATAAAAGGCAAGCCTATAACCTAATCCATGAATCATGAGGGAAAACATGGGGTAATCTGCATCTTCTCAAAGATACTCGTTTTCATTGCTTGAGAAGTAAGAACACAGCAGAGTAAATGAGAACAAGACTCATTCTATGTAGACAGAACTCATTTAATATACCTTTGGTATTTAAGGGAAACATGATTAACAAAAGAAGACTAAGGATGATATTTATATATTCATGCATTCTTTTTAAATCATGCAGTTCTGAAGTGCTGAAGGGCTTTTTCATGTTACTTTGAGAAGAATAGCAGCTGTGACTGGCTATTCTTTTAACTTTTTGTAATTTTTATTAGCTTGCATCCTTTGTGATTTCTGTACTCAGTAAAATAATGTCCTTGTCAGCACCTTTGGAAGACATTGATACAACAGAAAGAAACACATTTCCCGTATTCACTGTGAATGAAGAAGTGCTAACTGGTTCAAGCTAAGTAACTGATCTCTAGCAAACCTGTCACTGCTAGAAGCAAAGCAAGCACATTCCAAATAATCCATTAATGATCACTTCTGTGCAAAGATAGCTTTAAGCCAGAGAATTTTTAATTTCTGGCCAGAGTTAAGGAACTTTCATGTTTCTATCACAGTGTCCACTCTCAAAAGTGTGTGAGAATTCTTTATGATCGTAGGACATTGTATTTTCAAATATCCTGTCTATTATGAAGTTGAGACATTTCCATCTCTTCTTCCAAGTTATTAATTATCTTTGCAATAACAGCTAGATGTTACAGGTTTTGCATACAAAATATGTTAAATCTTCCTATCTGTTTTCAGTTCAGCTTTCATTCCCAGATATGTGATAAATCTTTAATCTTATGATGAACCCAGAGTTCCTGCCCTGAAAAATGGCCTTTTGGCTAGGCTTCCACTGTTTCTTGACCTGGTATAATTTTTGGATTTTTAGACCACACAGCTGAGCTTGTTTCATTTGTGAATCTTAGTCCTAGACGATGGCACCAGTATTCCAAACTTACTGGTTTAGAAGAGCAAACTTCCAGTTGTGTAAAAAATTAGTGGATGAGATCCACTGGGAAACTGTCCTTAGGGACAGAGGGGCTGACCAGAGCTGGCAACTCTTTTGGGTCATTTTTCTTGGAGCATAAGAGTTCTCTGTCCCAGTGTGTAGGTGAACCAGAAACAGGCATGGACGATCAAGGATCTCCTTGATCACACTGAGGAGAGATAACGAAATCACAGCCAGTGGAAGTAGGGATATGTGACCTGGGAAAAGAACAGGAATACGGTTTGGATGTGTAGGGATGGTGTCAGGAAAGCCAAGGCATAGATGGAATGGAACTTGGCAGGAAATGTGAAGAATAACAAGGAAGGATTCTATAAGTCAGAAAAGAAAGGCCAAGGAGAATGAATCCCCCTGAAAAATCAGAAGGGTGAAATTGTATCAACAGACATGGAGAAGACTGAGGTAGTCAATGAGTCTTCAGAGGCTTCCCTGAACCTCTAGGTGGGGGTTGGGGGAGCAGAGCCCCTTCCACTTAGAGTGAAGAGCAGGTTTGGAACCACCTAATAACCACCTTATTTGAAACCAAATAGCCACAAGTCTATGGGATCTAATGAGATGCACCCCAGCATCCTGTGGCAAGCCAGTCTCCATCAAATTTGAAAGTTCATGGCCATCTTACAAAGTCCTGCTCACTGAAAAAAGGGGAACTTCACTCCCAATTTTAAAAAGGGGAGAAAAGAAAGAACCAGGGAACTACAGACTGGTAAGCCTCAGCACTGTGCCTGGGAACATAATGTAGCAGATCTTCATGGAAGCAATGTTAATCCTATCCAAGAATGTTAGTCCTATCCTTGCCTATCCAAGAAAAGGAGGTGATCCAAGACAGCCAGCATGGCTTCACAAAGGGCAAATCATTCCTGACTGATCTGGTAGCTATCTATGATAGAGTGACAGCTATGATCAGCAAGGGAAGACCACTTGGTGTCTCTGCCTAGATTTCTGTAAGCCCTTTGAAATGATCCCACATGACATCCTTATCTGCAAATTGGAGATGTTTGAATTTGAAGGGTAGTCTATTCAGTGGATAAGGAATTGTCTGGATGGACTTAGCCAGAGAGTTGTGGTCAATGATTTTATGTCCAGGTGAAGGCCAGTGATGAGTGAGGTCACTCAGGCCTCCTAGGACGGGTGCTTTTCAGTCTCTTCATCAGTGACACAGACTGTGGGATCAGGTGCACCCCCAGCGAGCTTGCAGACAGCACTTCTCCTGCACAGACAGGCTGAGACAACAGGAGCTGTTCAGCCTGGAGAGGAGAAGGGTCCATATAGACCACAGGGACAGATTGCATAGGGCATTGAGCAACCTGGTGTGGTGGAAGATGTCCCTGCCATAGGTTGGACCTAGATGATCTGTGAGGTCCCTTCCAACCCCCTCTACGATTATATGATTCTAAAATGAGTTTTCTGGACCACATGTTTTGTATGAGACAACATATTGTCTGCCTTTCCCCCCTCTCCTCCAAACAAGATCAATGATAAAGAGCAGTAAATGGTTTTGTGAATGCAGAAACATGCATGCCAGGTAGAAAAAATTAAATTTGCTCCCATTGGAGTAGAATCCTGGGGGTTTTTTGCAACTAAAAATTGATTCCAGTTTTAAAACCACAGTTTTTATTTTTGGGATGTATCTTAGCCTAACAGGCTCTGACTTGAAGGAGGTATAGATTTTTTTTAGCTGGATACAACTTCTTCTAAGAGTGCTTCTTGAGCCTTTATTACCTGCAAAAGAAAGAATTGGAAATGTGGTGCAAAACAGACTACTTCTTTGAAAACTTATGCTGAGAGACTGCTTTTCCCCCCCTTTTTTTTGTTTTCAGAAGGCTGAAGGACTTTTGTTATGCCCCTTCAGAGATAGTACTGTTGGTGAGGAAAGTTCAAAAGGATTTCACCACTTCATTGAGAAAAATTGTATAGCCAGCTAGGGCAAAACACTCATTAGACAACTTACAGCAACCCCACCTTTGTCTTTAAAGTTAAAAGGAGTTCCTATTTTCCTAAAATTTTTTAAACAGACAATTTAGGCAGAGGTTTATAATTATTCATAAGATGATGATTTTTATCTCAATGATAGTTTGATATTGTGCAACTAACTAAAAGTCCAACCACATTAGAGATGCTAAAGAATGAACAGAGATCAGAAAAAGAGGTCACATAGGTAACTCACAGTCATGTTAATGTCAGGATCTAATGCCAG
This sequence comes from Daphoenositta chrysoptera, assembly GCA_013397915.1. Lineage (NCBI taxonomy): Eukaryota > Metazoa > Chordata > Aves > Passeriformes > Daphoenositta > Daphoenositta chrysoptera. Next base: position 252,300 of record VZRO01002273.1, read on the forward strand.
GAGGTCCTAGAAAAAAATGTGAGTACATTGCTTAATGATAAGTTTGTACTGTGTTGCTTCTAGTTTTCAATTATTTTTCAAACTCAAAAATCATAGCAGGATTCTACTAGATGTGTTTTAACTAGACTAGTTATAGTGTGTCAGCTTAAAAAAAAGAGAATGAAAGAAAAATGGGGAAATTCTAGATCACTGTTATTTACAACAGTATCATAAGAGAAGGTTTTGCACTTTCAATCAGATATGTAAATGCAGGTATTAATACTGAAAATGAGACCCACAAAGACTCCTTTTCCTCCACTCCTTCTGGAAATGCGTGAGCTGCAAAATCATTTGGTCTCGTTTACCTGCTTTGTGAGAAAGAAAACAGGCTAGAAGAACTGTCATTAACTTAATACTTCCCAAGGAAGTGAGTGATACAAATAGTGCCTTGTCCAGATCAGAGCTGAAAATAAAGCCTGTTGACTGGATTTTGGGGTTCCAGCCTTCCGTACATACCTGTGTCTTTTCTGAAAGACTAAAAAAGTTACAAAAGGGTACCCAAAACATATAATATGTCTATGTTTTCCCTTCAGCCACTGAGCCAAAAGACACTTGGTAGGAAAAGTTCTTTACAAAGTACCAGCCTCTGGCTACTTAAATGTCATTATCAGGAAACAAATGCTTTTCTATCCTTATCACCTTTAATGTTCCTCGGAGATACTGTGAGGCAGAAAGAAAGAAAATTAAAAATAAAAACAACCTCAAACAAACAAAAAACCCCAATAAACAAACAAACAAAAATTTTTGTGTGAAAATATTTTTGCTAATTCACAGAGTTTCTTTACTTTTTTATACTTTATCTTGTACATTATCTCATTTGATTAATGTCCTTCTATGCAGTAATATGCTATGTGAAGCCTTTGTTATACATTTTATACATTGAAAAAAATTAAAGGATGATGACAGGTATGATGATCTTGGTAAAAACCAAGATTAAATTACATAAAATAATTAAATTACTGTATTTCAACAGCTGAACAAAAAGACATTGTAATATAAATTGACTGTGAAACTTCTAAATTAAAATTCATGGATATAGGGAAAATATTTTTAAGGTTAGTTATATTTAATGGGAATTACTTGTGAGAATAAGCCACAAATATAAAAGTCACGAGGTTTTAGAAAGTTCAAGTGGGACTGGTTGTCATTAAAGTCTCATCTGAAGTGGAGATATAGAGTCCTATACTAGAGAGCTTGGTGATAGAGAATGGTTCTCCAGGAACGAAATTTTGAATTTAATCTTGATTCATATCCAGTGTTGGTACTGAATTAGATTACTTGTCACCTGTTTCATTTATTTCCTAATGTAATGACAAGTAGATCTATGCATCCATTCACATGGACAGAAACAGAAATGCCAGCCTTTGCTTGTCCACATGCCTCAGGAATCCAGCAAGGGAAATGCATCTCAGAGGAATATCTGTGAGGCTTAAACCCACCAATTTATGTAATGTTGATTAAGAAACAGTGATGATATAAGGCTGTCCTTAAAATCACCATTGCCAGCTTGGTAAATTTTGCTAATGAACTAACATTACACTTAGATATTTTTCTTGACTGGTTCCAGTAAATTTAAATAAACATGCTTATTTATAAGGATGATAATGATAATTGCAGGCTTTCCTCAAAAGAAGGCATTGCATGTTTATATTTGCTCATGGAGTAACTTTGAAGGGCTTTTTTATTTTTTTTTTTTTATTTCCTTAGTAACAACTTCTAAGTGAAAAAGTACAATTTTCTTGTAAAAACATCTTTTATTGAACATATGTTTTTCACTGATACTCTGCAGGGAGTGTTTTTCTAAAAAGCAAACCAAACAGCCTTTGTGTAAATAGTGGGGAACACAAAAGCAAAATTGTCAACTAACTTTCCATTTTACTACATAGATAACATCCACATAGGATGCTTAAGAAGACAGTTCTAGAGCAGTTGATTTTGCTTTAGCTTTTTTATTTAGCCTGTAATATCAGAAAAGCTTCATATAAAAATTTCATTGTAAAGATTTGAACCTATATGCTTGGTGATCCCAAACTGTAAAATATAAATCTCATTTCCTTCCATACCTTATTTTTTGATTCATACATTACAGAAATTCTGCAGTGCATGATCTCTGATGATTCCTACCTCTAGGAGACTGAGTAATCTCTTCAAGAGAAATCATTTGTATGGAAAATGTTAGGGCAAAAAAGTCAGTCCCTATAACTCCACTCATCCGTATTCACTGACTCTAGTCATGGGAGTGCTACCACATTGACTTATTAAATCCATAAAAATATATATCAGTATTTCCAGACCTGAACATTAAACAGCTGTTCACCAACCTATTTGAGGTACCCTGCAGAAGTTTGAGATAGATAGTATTTGAGACACACTGCAGTTCCTACCAACTGCGGCAATGGGAGTTTTGGATGTACAGCGGACTTGGTCTCTCAAAGATTCTGAAGTATGGAATCAGCAAGGTGATGATGGGTAAGAAAAGCAATGAGAATTATTGTAAGATGTGGGTTACATGTCAAACACAATTAGACACTAGTAGCTGTGCCTCCTTTTATCTCTGTACTATGGTGGAGACAATAGAGAAGGCTGAAAACTCTACAAACAAGTGAAGGCGAAAATTATTAAAAATAATTGAAACAATAATTTCATAAATGAAGGAAATGGTGATAAAAAGATTGGGAACATTGGCATTTTCAGCCTTTAAAAATAATGCTGGCTTCTATAACTTCTAGTACCTGTCCGATAATATTCTAGTGTTCCTTTGCCTGCTCATGCAGATCATTTAACTCAATAGCCTGGCCCTTTTTCTTTGCTTTCACTCTGAACTGCCTTTAAATATTAGGAAAAATTAATTTCTTCTACCTATTAGCCATATTTTTAGGAGTAGTGCACTTCCTTTTCTATCTCATGACATCTCACCAGTCTCTACAGCCTATTTAAACAGAATCTCTCCCAGAGGTTGTTGCCCAAGGTTCTCTTATGATTTTCCCTTTTATAACACTCAGGTTCTAAGCCAAGTTTGAAACAGACCAAAAGCACACACAGAGGGACTGGAGAAGGTGGAAAGGACAAATTTCAGAACAAAAGCAATTAAAAAGTGTGAAAATGAAAATGACAAAGTAGTTTGAAGACTCTAGTGATGAAGAGAAATTAAATGTTCTGGCATGGGATTTACCAAACACACCTGGCAAAAATAGTGCTTGCCCTCTTCAAGGGTCATTTTAACAGATATTTTCTTGTTCTCTAACTCCTACTTTCAATTTAGGGCCTATATTACAGAATTGCTGAAATGACTTATCACTGTTCATGATCACAGTAAACACTAGCAAAAAAAAAAAAAAAAGTATAAAGTAATATTCTTTCTAAGGTAAATCACTTCTGGGCTGTGTGAACATGGAGAAAAAAGGACAAAAAATATTTTTTTCCCTTAATAGCCTATATGTGGCAGAGGATTTTTCTTTTACACAGTCACAGAAGATGATTTTGGACTTCAGATCCTATTTCCTCTACCAGCACAGTAAGATTTTATCAATTTTGAAATCATCAGAATTGCCTCTGAAAAGAAAAATTATGAGAGAAGCTATGAAGTTCACCACAGGACTACAAACACAAAATCATATTTTACACTGAGGTTGCTGAAAGAGTTTGAAAATTAATGATTTTATGACAGTTACATGGGGCAGAAATGCCAAAAAAAGCTGTGTATTGTACCTATAACTGTCATCCTAGAGATAGTCATAGAAGTCAAATTATATCTGGTGCCTGTGCTATCAAAAAATCATGAGTTTAGCATATAAAAATCATATACAATCAGATTGCTCTCCTAATGATTTTTATTTACTTGCAAAATATGGATAAAATGCTGATAAAACATGTGCTATTCTGAATTCTCTTGTTTTATTTTTCTTATTTTTATTGTGAAGATCATTTAAACATCTTAGAATTATAAAATTGTATTTAAATTCTTCATAATTATTGATATCTAAAGAAACAGAGATCCTGTCTTACATCTAGTTACTATGGATTTTATTTTATTCTAATTTTCTTTCAAAAAGTACAAAACCAATGAAATGCAAGAAATCATTCATTTTAGAAAAGCAGCATTGCTAAATCAACTTATCACAACATAACTCTTGTTCGTGATAGATGATCATATAAACACTAGAACAAAAGAAAAAATATGTTAGTCATGAAAACTTTAATGTATTTTATGCATAAATAAAAGTTGGTCTCACAAAAGTCTATTCCATATTAAGTAATAAATAGAAAATACTAAAGCAAAAAAGTCAAACAGGACATTTTCATTTTTCCTGAATGCAACTCAAAAAGATCATCTGAAGAAAAATAGAAGAAATTTTTAGACATTAAATTTTACATTACAATATTTTTTTGTGAAGATACAGTCAGAAAACTGGAGATGAGTTCATCTGTGTAGTGATCTGAGTTTAAATCTATTTAATCAGGGCTGATGTTTTATTTATAAAAAAGCTTAAATTGTGAACACTATCAAGCAGCAATAATTGAATGTAGTTGCATTTGTATGGCAGGGGTGAATGTCCAAAAATATTTAGTTTAATTTTATTTCTTAAACTTTAAAACAGAGCCAATTTGACAACCTTTTACACCTGAAACAGTTTCTACCTCAATCTTCCACATTCTAATACTTGAAGTGAGTGAAAATACGATAATTAATTTAGTTGTCTAAACTCACCAATGAGGAGCTGAGCCCTCAGATCTTAAGTATGGTCATACAAAGATTTTGAGCTGTGTTGCCTTTGAATTGCGCTATCCAGTGACACTTCTAGAATGGCATGAGGTTTCCACAAGAAATTTTTATTGCATTCATTTCCCTGTTGTTAGAACTGTTGTGTCTGAGGTAGGCAAAATGAAGAGGGCTCTTTTATGTTCTGTCAGAACAACTTCCAGCTGAAGTGGTAAATACAGTATTGTTTGTAAAGCTTTGGTCTATTAATGGTCTATTAACAACCATTGTGTCTTTGTGGATTTTTAATTTTGCTATCTATGCAATCTCTTGTATATGCTATGCAAAATAAGACCTCATAAACTCGACTAAATTAATATTTCTGTCTTTCATAAATACAAAAAACCCAACCAACCAATACAAAAAACCCAACCAAACCAAACTTCAAATGCCATATTCCACTTTAAAAAATTCAAATTATAGAATTATATATCAATGAACTCTGCTATCTAAGATTCCAGTTTTGTCTATTACACTTGTTATCTATGAAACTTGCAGTTTCTGCATTTGGAAAAATCCACAGTCAATGTTAAAATCAATCATATAGTTATCATGCAAAATGATGTTGCTGCATTAATTCCTGAAACAAATCCCTTTGTATATAAATGTAGCAATATAGTTTTAACCTGATTGAGTTAAGGACTATTGAGCTTGTTTTAATATCCTTTTCTGAGGGTTTGCACTTGCCTTGCAGCATTTTTTTTTGCTATATTAATACACATTTTCTGACATAATAAAGGCATTTATTGACTGAAAATAAATAGAAAAGAAAAAGTTTAATAATTGCACAGTTACTTGAGCCACAGTGTGTCATAATTTTGAGATGAGTTATTTACATTTCATAGGTGTAGTAAAAAATACTCAAAATAGCTTCATAGGTGGTTTGACCAATATTTAAATTAGAAACCCTTGAGACTGGAGAAATTATTCAGATATTTCTCTGCATTGCATATTGGTTTATTTATTTCATTGAAAGTAAATAATAGAATTATTTTTATTTTTTCAAAAAAGGATGAGGAAGCTTTCTAAACTGCTGAAACTGTTTCAGACTTCTTATTTCATATGGAAGTGATTCTTGTGCAGTGAAACGGTGGCCAATTTTTCACAATCCCTTATTTTCTCTATTAAAATGCATTCTGAGTTTGCTACTGTCGTAAATGTGGAGAATTATGTCCACATGAAAAATATGTACCATTTTTCCTACAAAGGAGAAATATATAGTTTGGTATTTACCATTTGTCAGAAAAAAAAAAAATAACATGGAGATTAGTTGCACAGGAAAGAAAAAGACCTTTGAGATTACAGTATGAAAATAGATCTTGGAAATCTAAACTTCCAACTACCCACAGCTCTTTTTAAAGCAAATGGCAAGCACATCTAAAGTTAGGATTCTTGGCTTTCATTTTTAGTGTTCATAATTTGTGTCTGTGTATAGCCTCAAGGTCCTTCCTACTATAAGAATATCTTTATATTAGGTTAATCAATCAACTAAAATTTATTTGCCAAAAAAACCCCCACAAACAAGCAAACAAACCTCAAAAAACAACAACCAAAACCAAAACGAACATTCCACCTCCCCCAAAAAACCCCAAACCCCCAGCCCATCATCTGAAACCATTGCATGAATTTCTATATGAGCTTTTTCCTTGTAAAGCTCTTTGGGAAGAACCAGGCCGGGAAGACAAGGAGGTGAAGTTTCCTTGTGGGTAAGGATTACAGAGAGGACAGGTATGAGTGACACTGCAGTGTCACAGGCCACCTGCTCAGCAAGAACAAATGGCTGAGGCCTTCTAGAGACAGCTAAAAGCAGGTTCATGCTTTCAGGTCTCTGTCCCTGTGGGGAACTTAAACCACCAATTCTGCTGGAGGGACAGCACAGCATGATGTAAGCAATCCAGGAGGTTTTCGGAACACATCAGAAACATCTCCTCATCCAAGTGTTTTGAGGTTCTCAGACTCACAAACAAGGAAGGACTTGTTGGGGATGTGAAGGTTGGAGGCAGACTTAACTACAATGGCCATGAGATAGCGGAGTTCAGGATCCTGAGAGGAGGGAGCTGGAGGCCAATAGCCAGTGATGTACCCCAGAGGCCAATACAGTGACTGGAATACAGTATCACTGGAATACAGTCACTAACCCTGTTCCAGGTCTTCATTAATGGTCTAGATGAAGGGACAGTGTGTGCCCTAAGCAAGTCTAGTGGTGACAAAAAACTTGGAGGAGTGGTTGACAAGCCAGAGTGCAGCGCTGCCATCCAGAGGGACCCCCATAAGCTGGACAAAAGAGCTGACAGGAACCCTATGAAGTTCAACAATGGAAAGTGCTATGTCCTGCACCTAGGAAGGAACAATTCCACACACCAGTATATGCTGCAGATACCACATCTGGAAACCAGTGTTGCAGAAAAGGACCTGGGTGTCTTTTTGAACACCAAACTGGACATGAGCCAGTGCTGTGGCCTTCTTGCAAAGGTGATTGATATCCTGGTCTGCTTTGGACAAAGTATTGCCAGCAGGATGTGATCCCTCCCTTCTACTCAAGTCTGATGAAGCCACACCCACAGTGTTGGGGCTAATTCTGGGCTCTCTAGTACAAGAGAGACACAGACCTACTGCAGAGACTCCTGTGAAGGGCCAGGAAGATGATGAGGAGACTGGAGCACCTCTGATAAGACAAAAGCCTGAGAGAGCTGTGTCTGTTCAGTCTGGAGAAGAGAAGGCTCAGGAGGGTGCAAAAATCAATGCATATAAAATACCTGAAGGAAGAGTGCAAAGAGAACACAGCCAAGTTCTTTGCAGTGGTAACTAGTGACAGGACCAGAGGCAATGGGCACACACTGAAACACAGGGGGTTTCCTCTGAATATCAGGAGACAATTTATTATTATGAGGGTGACCGAGCACTGGCATAGGTTGTCAGAGACATTGTGAAGTCTTGGAGATATCCAAAAGTGGCTTGGACGTCATCCTGCACAACTGGCTCTAGGTGTCCATGCTTGAAGCATAGGGTTGGACAAGACGACCTCCAGATGTTCTTTTCAATCTCAATGATACTCTGATACTCTGTTTCTGAGGAACTGAGTCCTTTGCATCATGAAAGTGTGCAAAAAAATAAAGAATAGGATCCACCCTGTAGATTCGAATGAAATATTTCTTCTGTGACACTTGAACTCACTGGTTCAGGCACACTTGCAAGGGATGCAGATGTTTTTGCTCTGCTTTCCAACAAAGTAACAAATCCTCAGAAACAAATTCAACATCTAGTTCTCTCTCAATTTTACAGTTTCATGTTACCCTTAGAATATTCAGAGTGGTGATGTGTGTCTTCCCAAGTAGCTGTTACCTATGATGGTGCATAGAGCAGGCCCCGCTCTCCTGGAAATAAGTAAACACCTGTCTGCCAAAGGAGGTAATGAATGGATCCCTTTTTTTGAGCTGATTACAAGTTCAGGTTTTCTTTCCCTATTAGGCTGTCTTTATCTCAACCCTCAAATTTACTCACTTCTATACTTTGAATTCTTTTCCCCATTCCATGGTGTGGTGTGAGCTTTGTGGGGCTTAGTTGCCTACCAGGATATACCTACAGATTCCCAGATTTCAGAAAGTGGCAGGACTTCTGCCGAACAATGGGAAATAATTAATTAATTTCTCTTTCTGCCTTCATTGTAATGCAGGCTATGTTTTTCTTACTACGCTGGTTTTATCTTGACCCATGTGGGATTTTTTACATCTTATTTTCCCCTGCCAATCCTGTTGAGGAGAAAGAGCAAGAGGGACTGCATGGACATCTGGCAACTGACCAAAGAGCATTGCCACAGGACAACATCTCATTGTCCCTGAAGGCATTTTTTTAAAGGCATTCTTACTTTAGCCTCCCAAGATGATTTGGAAGTATTTCTCCACATCCCCTTCAAGTGCTTTCTACACAGCTGTGCAGTATGTCCTTAAAGTTTCCCCAGTAATTTACCTGTTATGCAAGAACATATTATTTTTCGTGTTAATCCTGCCACATGTTCTGGCTTATCCACTGCTCTATTAAATTCCTCTTAAGAATGAAGAATTGTCTAAAATTTATAAAGTCACCTAAATAATTTCCTATAGCAGTAAAATCATTTCTTTTTCAAATTCAGACCCTTATAATTTTAGAGCAACTATTTAAAATACAAATTTTATTTCACTGTGCTATGAAGGATTTTTTTTTAAGTATTTGCTTCAAAACACATTTTTAAGCCTGTATCATGTGGGCTTAACCGTGTTACAGAAAGGTTGTGTACTGCTGGTAGACAAGATACGTGATTTTACAAAATCAAATCAGTAAGATTGTCAGGTCTGAGGAACTTCCTTACCTGTTGCTCTCTAGGGTTATTTTCAAAAGGAGTCTTTAATAAGCTGATCTCTGAAACACCATGACCATAGGGCATATTTTCTTAAAGGATTAAGTTCTGATTGTTTGGCTGAAAACTTGAGGAAGAGAGATGTGGAAAGGATAGCATTAAACATCTTTCTTTGACAATTATATTATCTATAAATCAATAAAAGGTAACACAGCTGGAACAAATTTTACTATTTTTCTGCCATAGTGCTCAAGCTTAAAAATGAAAACACTTTTCCTCAAAAAATTATGTCCTCAAAATATGCTACAGGGTTCTTCAAAAGATTCTGCTATCGAGACCTCAAACTACAATATCAGAAAAACCATCCCTGAGGAAAAACTTTATTTTGAGAAAGTATATGACTGAATGCCCTCCTCTTTATAGATAAAAGCTTGGCAGAAACTTTGGTGATTTCAGCCTGAACAAAAGGCCAACTAAATTCTTTTCTCCAGATATATTTCTTAACTACCTTTCACTCACAAAGTGCATTACAATTGTCAAGTGGCTCCGGTCACGCTGTTATGAACTCAAACTTTCATTACATCAAAATGTAAAAAGGTCACAAAAGCCATCCACTCCTCATGTGTAATCCTAGGCGGAGACCCAGCTCTTCACATTTGTCAATAATGAGTAGCTTCAGTCTGCATACTTTCTCTCAAATTGGAATTTTGTTTTCCATCTATAGGGAAATGAAATAATCTGTCTGCTGGACAGAGTGAATGATGTTTGAAAACCCTCTAGAAAATGTTATATCAAGACACCCTTCCCTGCAAATCTCCACCTGATGATATTATATTTTATCCCACATTTCAGGGCTTAAACATACGTAATTGAAGGGAAGATCATTGGTTTAACCTTGTACATAGCATACAGCCTTTTGAATGACTGTAAATGAAGATAATAAAACAGCGTTTCTTGGTTCATTTATAAAAGGCACTATTGTTTCTTCATTAATAACCAGCATCGTGACATCCATAAAAATCTGCAGCATACATAGAAAACATCAGTTCACTCATTATTATTTTTAATCATCTTTGAATTCTCCTCTCAGTTAAAAAGCTTTCATTAAGATCAAGAAATCCTGTTTTCATAGTAATTATAACTCAATAAATCAAAGGTCAATATTTACTTTTTTTATTTTCAATATGTTTTATAAGATTTTTATTACCTTTAACCTTAAAGCAACATTAAAATTAGTCTTAAACAGCCTCCTAAAATTACATAGCTGCCTTATTTGTATAATACACAGTTAATATTAGCCTTCTTACAGGGTACATTAAGTGATAATAACATAAACCACTTGTTTTACATTAAAACTAAGAAGTTGTATTCTTTCTGAGGCCATTCTCAAATTCCTCAAAATCTTCATGTATCTGCCTAAGTAAAGCACATTTTCTCTCTTCCATCAGATACATGATATAGACATTAAAAAAAAAAAATTAAATACTTGGTGCACACACGATCTTACTTTAAAAATCAAGAAGGTTGACTGAAGGAGAGGATTACTGTGGGGTGTGGGTTTTTTGGTCTGCTTGCTTTACATGTGTCATTTAAGATGTTGTCTGTGGAAAGTAGCATTCTGGAAAATAGTAGAAAGAATGATAGAAAACTTCTAGCAAAGTAGAATTTTGTCTCATACACAGGATTTATACAAATATAATTTAGATCTTTCATAAGATAAATGTAGTCCTTAAATGGAAAAATAACTTTAAAAAACAAGGTCATACACTGGGTTCCCATATATATTTCAGGAAACTTCCTGCACCAAATCATAGAAATTAATTTCATTCTATCTTTTCCTGGGCAGTTTGGGCATTTTTCCTCTTTTTTCTTCACCCAAAGTGTTTATATTTTTCTATGGAAACTTCATTCTTCATAACATTGAAAGATTGAATAAATAAAAGTGACATTCTAATTTTTGTATTGATTCATATCATACTGAAATATTCTTCATTAATGAACTGAAATAAAATGTGGTATGTGAACTCCATGAAACCTTAAATTGCTTTTGTCTCTCCTTAACGAGTTTAAGTTCAGAAGCTTTATAAGCTCATTCTCTTCTTTCACCTGATTCCTTAGATGTCACACATTTTTCATAATGAGCTGTAGCTAATCCAGAAGGGAGACCATGATAGAGTGTTGGAAATGAAGTCTGGCTTTCTAAAATATCATTGTAAATATGAAAATCTTCATAAATATTAAGTTTCTGCTACTGCTCCATACACAAAATTCTGTCTTGCTTGAAACCAACAAGTTTTCCCACTGCCTTCAGGAAGACCATTCTTCAGAAAAGCTACAACCTTTGAGGAATTTTTTGTCAAAAGAGGTTCTTATGACAACACCAAGCTGTGTGAGCTGCAGGGGAAACCTTGCATGTTGGTACCTTCATCACCATGTTTTAATGAGAAAATATCAGCCTCCTGGGCTTACATGCAACCTTCAGAAATACTAAATTTAAGTATGTTTAACTGGGGAAGGGAAAAAAATCCAACAAAACCTATATATTTAATAGCACATAGCTGAGTCATTTAAAATCACAATTATGTGGATTGTGCGAATTTAAATCTTCAAGAGAGATGACATTTCAGAGTGTGAATGGTAGCATGTGTCACTGATATTTGATCTTTCAGTGCAGCTTTCTGAGAGCTGGTAAAATATGATGGGGGTTTTATAATAGGTACCAAGCATATCATTATTCTATTCCTAAAATAAAAAAAATAAAAAAGAAAAATTATATTTCTTTAATTTTATTAGAATCATAGAATAGAATCATCAGGGTTGCAAATGACCTCCAAGATTATCAAATCCAACCTTGACCAAATATCATCATGGCCACTAAACCATATCGCAAAGTGCTGCCTCTAATCAATTTTTTTAACACTTCTGGAGATGGAAATTATATTTTGCATGATATGCATAGGTAAAATTTCCTGAATCTAAATGAATCAAAAGTTCTATATTCTGCTACATAATATCATGACTGTTCTGTCACCATCGGAAGAGTATCAATGAGGAAGTTTTCAAATATGAATTACTAAAACCAGTTTATTTTCCAGCCCTTTTATAGTATTTGGATAATTGAGATATTTCTTGCTGTGAAATAGATCTTGACTGTATCTTTGAGGGCACACTTTAAACCCCATTTGTTTAGCAGCTAAATGGCTAGTAGTGAGATATCACAGACCAATAGTTATTCCGAGAATACATTTCTTACTGAAACTCTTTCAAACAACATCTGTTGCTGGAAAGAGGAATATGGTTTCCTGCTTTGGTTGCATGGCTGAGAACAAATCTGTTTAATTGCATACAAGATGGAAGCTGTTCTGCACTGAAAACTAAAGTAATGCTCTATAATTTATCTGTATTCCATACAGTGGTGACATAATTAAGAAACTAAAGTTATTAAGTTACTTTGTCATGCAGAAACTTTTATACCACGAGTACAATCCCTTTTTTTTTTTTTTTTTTTTTTTTGGTGATTTATTTTACAGTGTTTCATAAGCAACAAGAGCTAAGCTTACTAAGGCTCTTTTTTATTTTGATGATATAACTGTTACCTTTGAATATACAGAGTATTCTATGGCAATGGAATTAAGCCTATCTAAAAACACTAAAATAAACAAACAATATCCCACCCAATCCTAAAGAATTGTGGTCTTCATTGACTTCATACCTAGGCTACAGCCCAACTATCTTCTATTTGCTTTCAATTGCAGTAATGTTTGAGACGCATTTCCTTTCATTCCTCGATTAAAATACTGGATCTCCCTCTCAGGTTTTGTTTAATTCCCCTCTGTGATCACCTAAAATCCCTAATCAAAGTAAACTCTTTTTGGTTCAGTTGTCATCTTCGTTCCCTTAAATCCATATTTTTTTTCACATATCTTTCAGGATATATGGCGAATGCCTACTAAGTATGTCTGTTACATTGAATTATTAGTTAAAGTGAAGAATATGCAAAGCTGTTATATCTGCGGTATCCCAAAATTTTTTCCCATCACCTATTAGCCAAGGGAAGTAAGTTTATATGAAACAGAATTAACAGAAATAAAACTCTTTTGTGGCTTTCTTTTAGCACTGCTCACAGAATTTAGCTAAAGAAAACGGGCAGAAAATCAAACAGAATTATAATCTCAGATTTATTTTTTTAACTTGATGATGTGCAGATAAAAATTAATGCAGCACAACTTCCATTTCCCAAAACAAGGCTATACAGCATGTAAAGAAGCTAAAAAAGGTGTCAGGGGAGACAGGGGGATTGTTGGGTTTTTTTTTTGTTTGTTTGTTCATTTGGTTTAAACTCTTAGAAACTGTGAAAACCCTCATCAGCTTCAGAGGAGATCCAATTAACTTTATTATTGACATTTGTCAAAATATTTTACATAGCTTTTTGAAATGTAATCAATATACAAAAATTTCGTAAATCCTAAACATTGTTTAAAGTTTCCTTATTTATGATCCTGTTATTTGCTTGTGACTGAGTAAATGAGTGGAAATCCAAAAGAACAGCAAAACCAACGCAGATTGAGACCATTTGCTCATACCCACTGGCATGTTACAGTCTTTACCTATGCCACTATGCTTTTGTTGATTTTCAGTGGAGTGGGAAAACAGCTCTTTGCAAACACTCCCCACGCCCTGCACACGCTCAAATAATGCCTTGCTCCTCTTTGGGAGAGGAAACCCATCCAACACCAAGCTAGGAAGCTCTCCATCAGTCTAGGAGTACAAATGACTCGTAGAAATAACTGACCTTAAAGGGTGAGGTATATTTCCCAGAACTGCCTAATTTATAGGCAGGGGAGCCTTGGAGTGTCTTTTGCAATTGCTTAAGGACAAAAGGCTGGTCTCAAATATGAGACAGATTTGGCCCCTTAGGTATCCTCACCCATCTGCTTTTCTCCAAGTGAATCCTGGCCTACACCTAGGCAGCAGTCATCTATCATGTGCTGCATCTGTCACGTCACAAGGAAAAGACGCCAGTGAGACCCGGGGGAGAGTGCAGTGTGTGAAGCCAGTGGAAAGGTTAACAAGAATCACCTAGAGAAAGGGGATGTTTGCTGTCATTTCCAGGTGAAGGAAAGAGTTTTTATATTTTTTTCCTTTTAATGTCTTTTGCAGAACATTAGTGAAAATTGTACTATTTTTTCTCAATATCCAGAGTTTCATGTCTGCATACAAAATTTGAAAAGTATTTTATCACTGAAACAGTTAAAATGGAGTATGTCCCCATTTCTTAAAGCTAGACATAGCTCTTAATGAAAATTACAAGACTCTTTAGTGTGATAAATAATACATGACTAGGTGTGTGTTGCTGTGAGATAATGCTCATCTCAGAGGCACAGTGACATTTGCCTTGGAGTGTCTTAGCGCAATTATAAAATGGCTCAGAGTTAGATTTTTAAAAAGAAGATTCACATGTTCACAGTTTTCCAGAAGGGAAACATGACTAATTTGTTACTATAATGATTACTGACAGATTTAGGAGGGGAAATAATAATGTTGGTTTAATATTCTTATAATTTTTGTAATTTTCTGACACAAGCATTACATTTATTGTTCTGTGGGACTGGAGTCCTGCCAAGGTCTCTGCTATGACAGTCTTTAACAGCACTATAGCTGGTATCAGCAATCTGTAGTGAAATGTTTCCTACCAGCAAAAATATTGAATTAACTGATTCTGAATTTCTTCCAATTGGGAAGTCACAGTTTGATTATCATGTTTTCATCACCTTTGACTGACCCCACATTTGACTCATGCTTTCCCAAAGGGCAATGACAGGAACCCCAAACTTGTGGGTATTAGTGTAGACGAGAAAAGGAAATTTTATTCCTTGAAGCCGCTAATCTCCACTTGGTATAAGTAGTGGGAAGTGGTTACATTTGCCTCCTTGAAAAATATGTAAGCAAAACAAGGTGGAACAACATGGCAGAGAATTAATCCTCCCTCCCCTCCTTCTCCTCTGCTTGCACCCCAGGGACTGCTGGGGAAATAAGGAGCCAGTGCTGAAAATCTGTTCCCACTGCGCTCTGGGAGTATTGCTGCAGTCACACCTCCAATCCTCAAATGATCCCTCCACATAGAGACACGATTGTTAAGTATTAGAATGCTAGATACAAAATGCTGCACGTATTAACAAGACTTTTTAATTATAATATCCAGCATGATTGCCTCTCCATGTTCTAGGATGCCCCATAGTGCATTTCTTTGCAGCATAAATAAAAAAATATAGCTATAGCATTGTAGATGTTTCTCACTTATTAAAAAAGCCCACTAGAAATAAGACTGTAAGATAAATTACATAAAGAAAATAGATTATTTACCCCTCTCCTATGTTTATTCTGAGATGCTAACATCTGCAATCAGTTCACCAAAGTTAGCATTTGGTTTTCAGGTTTTCTAATAAAAGAAAGGGGAGAAAGAGATGAATACATCTTAGTGATACATTTACTGACTATCTTAGACATTTCTAAGTTAACATTTTTAGAAGGAGCAGTATTTAAATCTTTTTTTTTTCTGGCAATGTTGACTTCAGGTAAACACATAAACTCCCACTAGCAATGATTGCTGCATGTAGGGGTCTATAAAAACGCAAAAGGTCACTGTACATAGCAATCAGCTGGGACTGTGAGAGAACGCAATGACATTTATAATACACCCAAAACAGAAACAGTTCCTATGGAGACTATGCATGTGTTTTAATAATGCAGAGTTATTTATAAAATTCTAATATGAACATTTATATGAAAAAAAATACACTTATGGCTTGCATAAGAAAATCCAAGCCTGCTTAATGTGTAACTATTATACTGCACTCATCTCCTTCTGTGTCTGCTGTGATGTACCTGGTTTGATTATATTGGAAATATTTTTTTAAAATATCCTCTTTCATTTTTTGTTGGAGTACTCACACAATTAGACACCACAGTCTCATATCTATATTCCTTCTAGACTTGTGGTTTCATATGCTTCCTTGAATATTTCCACCCCTCATTCTCAGCCCAGTTTATTGGTACTGTGTAGCGCACAGAATGAATTAGACTCTGCCATTTCTGATATGCAATATTTACTCACTGGACTGTTATGTCAGTCATGAATATCAAGTTGTTCCTGAGCAATTTATCTACTTTCTTTTTCTTTAAGGTAATGCTCTTGCCTCTGAAACAGACCTTGATGGCATGTTAGATTACTCCTAGAAAATTGTCTCCACCCTTTGAATAGACAGGTCAGCACAGCTAATGAATCCCAGTCATTTTGAAAAGGTATGAGTAGTGAAGAACTTTGTGGAATGATTTTTTGGGCACACCTATCACAATACAGTCAGCAGAAATACAGTGTTTGATCAGACCTATTTCTATTGAGGACAGTTAGGAGCCACTTAATTCCAGACTTTCTCTAGATCTGGTCAAGATCCTTGTCATCACGGGTAAAAATAGTGCAACTTACATACTGGCCAGCATAAAGTGCTCCACTCCTGGTCATGGCAATTGACATTCATGTTCAAAAGTATTGTTACAACTGGTCCATTACTGTCAAGCTCTGCCAGTGGTCCTAATGTCGTAGATTGTAAGACACTAAATGATAAATTAGGATAGATACAGTAATAAGTTATTAGAATGATAAAATCAGATGAGAGATACAGCAACAAGAAAAAGAAACTCTTAACTCTTATTTTGGGACAAGATATTCAAGACATCAGATAAGTGTGAAACATTGATTAGCCTTGGACCTTTTCCTTTATGGAAAAAGAACGGGCAAGAACTATTGTCACCTGGAGACTAAACATAAGTCACCTGGTCACGTAATATGGAAATAGTTCTGAGTGGGTACCCAGGTGATTTCCTTCCTTATGATGACTACAGAATTCATTAAATTGCAAACCATTTTTTACCTCTATTTTCACTGCTTCAGTATTTCAGAGAAAACAGGAGCATATAGTATGTGGTGTGCTACCGTACATCAGCCACTGGAAGAAGGCATTTCAAATTCCGTTTCCACAAACACAAACCTCTCTTTAATAATAATATAGTTATCATTCTCAACAGAGTTTGCATTCCCTAAACCTACTATCCAGTCTCCTAGTGTCACGTGAAAAGGAAATATATACTCAAACCCTCCGTGTTTCATTAGTCTGTCAGCACCCCGGGAAAGCAAAGACCCTTGCTCCTGACCAGTCTATCAGTGTCCTGTTATGGGCACCCTTCACTGAACAGTTCACAAGATTGGGGTGGTTTGCCTGACTGTTCAGGGTCACATGCCAAACAGAGAGACCCCCTCCTGGGTCTCCACACCTTTACCTGCTGCCAGCAATGGCCAGTGCCCTTGGAGGAGTCGCATTAACAGTTTACAGAATAGCACTCTTTTTTAACACAGGGTAAGGTTCAAGGATTGCTGGTGATTTTATCTGCTATAAAGTATCACTGAGTTTCCTTCTTTGCATGGGTTTCAACAGAGCCTGCCTGAGGTACCTCCAGTCTGCTCCACCTTCCTTTTAGTCCCCCTTAGATTTTATTCTCTCTGGGAGGCTGGACATGCTGATTGCATTCCATTCAGGGAGCAGCAGTTGTATTTTTCCCTATAATTTCCATACCGTTATGTTTTTTACTGCCAATCATCTTCCCACAATTACGATTATTATAATTATGAATATTATCATTATTATTCATAAGTAAGAAACAAACTGCAGTTGAGTAAAGTAGGGGAATGTCCAGGAACAGGTTCCTCAGGTAAGAAATAAAGAGAGCAGAAATGTTCTTGCTGTCTAATGTAAGTCTGTTGATTTACCAAGCTAGTATCCTAATATTCTGGATTTGGTCAGGACTGAGAGAAGGAGGTTCTCTTAGTGGGCAAATACTCAGGCTATCTAATACTCTGTGCCATGAGAGATGCAAGGGCAGTGGATCTCTTATCACAGAAGGATGCAACAAGAGCAATCTGTAAAGTTGTATCAGTTAGATATTTTAGCCTTCCAGGTCTTTCTATTTTAAAATAAAAATATTATTTTAATAATATTTTAAAAGTACTTCATAGTCTTGCTTATTAAAAAAAAAAAAAAACAAACAAAAAAAACCACCAAAAAACAAGCTCCTGAGCTTCAAGGTAAGTACTTCACTTGAATGTGATAGAATTTTTTCATTCTGAAAATTTTTCACTTGTAATTTCCCAGGGTTGCAAGATCTAGGAAATTTAAGCCATTTTTACTGTATAAAGGAGAAACTCTTGACTAATCTATATTTAAAATTGTGATGCATCTGTCTGTGGAGGCTATGTGAATAGGATAGGTCTAGAGATTTCCCCCAGGAGGTTCCTGCTGTGCATAGGCCATCTAAAATGATGCTATTTGCAAGCTTGAATGTGCTGTTGATTAACATCTGGGGTGGTTAACCAGGACAACCTAGGAACCTTCTTACAGTCTTTTCTGTGTGGGAGATGCTTTGAATATAGTTTAAAATAATCTGTAACAACTGCTCTTGCATATCATGGGGTTGCCACACAGGACGAGGGGACTGCTCAGTTACAGAAGATTATCAGAAAATCAGTTCAAGAAGTCACACCTGATCCAGGCAAAAATGTCATGTCAAAGACACTTGAAATAGGGACCCCCATTGTCAT
This sequence comes from Daphoenositta chrysoptera, assembly GCA_013397915.1. Classification (NCBI taxonomy): domain Eukaryota; kingdom Metazoa; phylum Chordata; class Aves; order Passeriformes; genus Daphoenositta; species Daphoenositta chrysoptera. The sequence goes on from VZRO01002273.1 coordinate 271,083, forward strand.
GCACATGATGACTGTTTATCCTGTTTGACGAATTTGGTTGCTTTCATGAAGATATATGTTTTTTTCATATTCAGTCAGTGAATGTCTGTGCAACAAATAAATTGTGAAACCTGAAAACTATCTTGTGTTTTATTGTTTCAGTGCACTCACCATCGATTTTTTTTGGGAAATATAAAATAAAGTTTTATTTTCATATAAAATTGTTGTGAATAATGACAGCCTCTTTGTTTTTCAATTTACATCTACATAATCTCCCTATTAAACACTAATAAATGTAAAAATTTTTAATATTAAAAATGAGATTTCAATAAATGGTTACTGTTTCCATGTTGGTTGCTGTAACAGTTGTTATGATCTTAGAATATATCTCTGTATTTACCTAGGAGAAGAAGGTCTGTTCAAGGCTTGAGGTTCATGAAAGGTTAACTCAGGTAAATTAACCTCTCTATATACTCCTATATCCAATTTAGGAATGGGGAGATGAACAATGTAGGCTGTGCAATATTTAGCCTATATACTTACATATAAATCTGAGCACTCCAAACCAGGAAGTTTTATGCACCATCACAAATCATCTTTGACGCAAACAAAAATTCTAAGCTTGCAAAAGCAATGAGTTTAACAACTTGATCAATGTACCAATACTGAAGTAAACACATACAAATCAGCTTCTAAATCTTAACAGAGAAAAGTGTTATAATAATCTAAATGGTGTTTTAGACATAAACTGGCTTTTTAGAATCAATGTACTATATTTTGTGAATTGTTAGTTAAAACAAGCAAACAAAAAGCTTGTTGAAGATATAGCCTTGACTACTCTGAAATCAATGTAGGTAAATCCATCTGTTATGTACATGCCACATGTTAAAAGAATGGCATGTTCAATAGGATAGTAAATCAGATATAAATCTGTCTAATGTGGAAGCATGGTTAGGCCATGTTGTACATACCTAATGGACTTTGTATGAGCTAGGACAGAATTTCTGTTCATTTAAGATGGATAATCCATGATATTATTCAGAGTGCAGTAATAATTATAGCATATGAATGCATAAATACTTTGGTTATAAATCCCAGGATCATTCATTGTAAACTGAATGCTGACTTTGCCGTGTAGGGTTCCTTACAACTTGGTCAAAGTAGGTCAAGTACTTCCTCAAGTCAAAATACCCTGCCCAAGTCCCATCAGAAACTGTGTTTAAGTGCAGAGGATCTCAGAAGAGTGACCAGTGAGGAGTCTCTCCAACAACAGAGTTACAAGATAAGAGAGATACTGCAGGTCCTGCTCCCAGCTTTTACCAAGATAATTTTCTTGAGTGTTTCTTGTGATGCTCTTTTATTTGTACCTAAACAACTCAAGCTACACAGCTCTGCCAGGTAACAGAATGCTCAGTTGCTCCCTGACCACACAGGTAACCTATGCTTCTGCTGAAGACCTTTATTGTTTCTAGATCACTAGGAACAGATCTACATAATTCTAGCACTTATTTAGAATTAACAGACAACCTCTGTCATCTCAAAATGGGTCACACCACTGAATGTCCATGTGACTGACACTTAAGACAAGTTTTAAACAAGTTTTAAAACAAGCTTTAAAATTATTTGTACAGCTACTATGGATAGGCATTTGATGAAGTGAGAGATTTCAAAAGGTTTTTTTTTTCCCTGTTTAGTATCAATGTTCTACCAGTAATCTTAATTCAGGAAAGGAACACTGTTGTAACGAGTTTGTCCAACCAGAAACAAGAGAAATGGAAAGTTAAATAGTTTTTTTGGTTTTTTTCTCTTCTCTTTTCTTGATTTTTGACCACTGACCTATGGACATATATTGCTCTTGTCAGAGTAACAGATAAGCTCAGGAAGCATCTGTAAATTAGAAAGCTTGAGATACATCAGCTCTGCTGTTTCAGAAGACAGTTTATTAATATAACTGTCAATTTGTTAATTTAACTCATCACAGAGCTGGCATTGCAATGTAGCTGAAAAATTGATAGCTTTATAAAATTTCATCTTGGGAAGAGCTGTTCAAAATGTGAAAATTTAAGCCATATGACTTTAATTAGTCACAAGTTTGATCCCTCTATTTAGCAGCATAATCATATTAACAGAATTTATACCTTATTCAATTGATTTTCAGGAAAGACTCCATTTCCAAAATACTATATCTGAAAAATTAATCTGAAAATACAGCAAATAATGCTTGTGAAAGCTATATCACAGGCTAGAGATAGCCATATGAGTCACATACCTCTTAAATTTCACATGTTATCTACAATCACACTAGTTTAAAATTTTTCATCAAAATAGACATACCTTTCAGATATATGGGTCCAGAAGGACTATACAGTTAGGGATAATTTAAGCTAAAAGTTCTTTGATGCTGTAATCCACATGGAGAAGGCAGCCCTACGTAACAAAACTTCTAATGGGAAAACCATATGTACAGAGCTTAAAATTTCTTACTCCTCCCATTAATGTCTAATTTATGGGCCTAACTTACCTAATTAATACAGAAAATTCAAATAAAAACCATATTAAAATTGCTATACAAAAAGTTTCTAGTGCCTCTGCCTTTTATCTGGTGATTTGCCCATCATTTCCTTATCCCCAATGCACAGCTGACAGATTCAGTCTTTCTCAGAAAAGAAGGAAGGAAGTATTAAAACAAGTGTCTTTTTGGGTAGTAGCATAATGTTCATGACAGTACCGTCTTTTTTCTCAGCATTGGATCTGCTTAGGGCTATTTTTAAATTTTTTCTTTGCAGTCTGCATCCTTCTCATGGGTTACCAGACAGAGATTTGTAATATCACCTGTCCTCCAGTTCTAAATAGCATGAAGAATAATTTTATCATAAACCAAATTCCTATTGAATGTATTTAGAGAGGTTCAGTTAAAACAGGTGAGAAAATACCGACTTGATAACTTAACAATTGAAAAAACAAGTGAGATCCAGCTCAGGCAAAACAAGTTCAGAAAATCCTTGAGACCTTGCAATAACAGGTTAATAGACCCATAGCCTTCTGCTAGTAAGAGCAAAATCATATTTTCCTGACTATAGCAGCATGTTCCCTGATGATGGCATAAGCTTAAGAGACTTATATTAAATTAATAATGATGCCAGATGCTACCAATTTCTCTGTGTCTAAGTGTCCTATCTCCTAAATGGGGATATTGGTACTGCCTTACCTCAGGTAAAATTAAAGATTAAAATAATATAATCTATGATAAGAGCCCTATGGATGTATTTCATAAATATCTGACTTAGGAAAGCCAATCAACTAAAAGCAATGCATGCAAACAGTGTTAGAGTTCTTTCAAGAGCACATCTCAGGAAGGATGACCTCTTTCAGAGTGAACTCATCCTGCTGTGAAGACAAGGGAGGAACAGAGAAGGACATCTAGAGCAGCCCTAATAATGGAGCAGCAGTCCTCTGAAGGGAAACTTACAAAACCAGGACTCTGCAGAGCAGAGAATGGGGGGACAGAGGGAGCAGGATTTACTCAGATTTACCAAATCAAGGATATATTATATAATCTGGTGCTGGTTATAGCTGGGGTAGAGTTAATTTTCTTCATAGTAGCTGGTATGGGGGTGTATTTTGGATTTGTCCTGAACACAGGGTTGATAATTTAGAGATGCTTTTGGTTTTGCTGAGCATGATTTACAGAAAGCCAAGGTCTTTTCTGCTTTTGGTAGTGCCCCACTTTTCTAGTCCTATGTCCTAGGACATGTTCTTGTCCTATTGGTTTTAGGAACCTGAAGGTGCATGGGAGGCACAGCCAGGAGAGGTGACCCAAACTGACTGAAGGGATATTCCAGACCATATGGCATCATTCTTAGGATATAAAGTGGGAGAAAGAAGGAGGAAGACAGGCATGGGTGGAGTGGTGGCATTATTATCCTCTATAATCCATAAGAAAACACTTCCATGTGCTAAGGGACAAAAAGGGAAAAAAAAAAAAAAATCCAGGCTTGCCTGTCCTTCCTAAATAGCATTTTCTATTGCAATTGTCCAAGGCAGAATTCAGACTAGGCAGACCACTGGCTATGCCTTAAATTCTTAGGTACTGTATTTGTAGGTAGGACTGTCTTTCTAACCTTTATTTGTTTCAGGTATCACATCAAACTTATGAAATCCAGCCATCTTCTTGACTTCATCCTCTGGCTCTTGTCCATCCTCAGACCAGTTCCTGAGCTCTCCCAGGGCCCCACCAAGTGAATAATTCCTGTGTGTATCTCATCATAAACACTTGTATCAAATTTTGAGCCCTGCATGGGTGGCCACAGCTGCTGAATGTGATCTGGATGCATACAACACTAGGGAAGTGAGTACTCAAATCTTCCTCTTACATTCTAACCTGGAAAGTTAAAAGACAAGATGAAAACGACTGCCCACAGGTTCCTTTGTGGCTATAAGGTCTATCTTTTAAGTTTTGCCCAGAATGCTTAATTCTTTTCAAAGCAAAGGCCTGAAATTTTAAAAGAAATGCAGCTGCATGATTCAATAAGAAATACTTAAGTACTGTGGCAGTTTAATGTCAGAGAAGTTACTGCAAATTGTCAGAGAAAAGAATTTATGTTAAGCAGAAGCTTTAAATCAAATTATCCAGACAGTTAATCTTACAAAAACTGTATCTTTAAACTCCATGTATACACATCCTCTTAAAAGCCACAATTTAAGATGATTTTCAGCCAACCTTAGCTTCTGAAGCCTCGTGAGCCCTGGAGGATTACATGACTATTTGAAATTTAATTTTCCTGATGTTCTTGTCCTATTGGTTTGTCATAACACCAGCACCTTGCAAAGATAAGGAAAGAACTCAAATGCACAACAAACCAATTTAGCACAACTAATGATCACAATCTACTTCTAACCTTATCTGTGGAAAATCTTTCTTTTCAGAAATCACTGTTATTGCACCATTTCAGGCAAACAGTAGATCAAGCAACATATTGTCTTTAGTTACACTTTTGTTCCACAAAACCTCTTCACAAAGGTCTCTCTGTTGCATTCACCAATTCAATAGTAAAATCCTTCCATTATGGTCTAATACAAAAGAAAATGGGACTAAGTAAAAATGTACAATTCAGTAGTTCTCAGGAAAATACATACAGTATTGCATATACTACTGAGAGGAACCACTTAGTAGCCAAGCTGCATTTAAAGTATATGCTAATAAGATTTAAACTTAAAAAAATATATAATTATATGTTGAGTCTCTGTTTGATTTTGGCGGTTTGTTGAATCCTTTTGTGGTGTGTGTTTCGTGAGCTTTTAAACTTTATTAGGCACCTTCTGTGTGTAAAGAACTCAAATCTGGTCCATATCTGTTATATAACATGCTGTAGCTTTTTATGATTTTTCACAGCATCACACATACATTTTTTTCCCTGCACAGATAAGGTCATAGCAAAGCATGTCATTCTATACTATGATAGTATCTCCAGATTAACAGTATCTGAAGAGAAGCTGTCTCTTAGTGCTGGCTTGCATAATTTTTTGTATACTGTTGTAGTGTCCACAGGGATCTTTAGTGAAAACCATATCAACTGAGCACCTACCTCCATTTCTGTGCTTTTGAAAATCATACATATATGATTATGGCCCTTTTTATGCAAATATTTTTCAGTCACATTTTAAAAGGTTTGTGAAGTAGCATCAGAGTTTGTTATCAAAATGTTTTTCTTGTTTTATGCTCTAAATAACCTCCCCTGTCTGTTTCATGGTACAGAATTGCAACTTCAGAAATGTCTGGTATTTACCTTCCATCAAGCCCTTTCTATTACTGAGCACTTTTGTGACCCAGGAAAAATTAGTTATCAGTTTCTTTTTTTGCACATGCATTTACACATATATAAGACTGGAATATTTCAGAAGACAGGAAATTATAATTGTATGTACCTTGTCTGACATCCCGTCTCCTAAATGCAGTTCATTTTCAGAAGAAACAAAGTAGCCTCAGAAAAAACCAAAGTTTTCAGCAAGAAACCCAAGGCAATTCTGGTAAGGCAAATCAAACCAATTATATTTGTCTTGTTTTATACTAGCTTGAAACATAGCTGGCAAGTTTGGCTTGGATTAAAGCTTTATCAGAAGCATTCATTATTACTTACATGCTAACATACTGCTTTTTATTTACATAACACAGAAATTTGTATACTTCACTGAATTAAGTAGAGTAAAAGATGTAAGGTGGTTAAAATATTTGCTGATTAGAAAAATACTGTATAGATATAGTAGGTTACTGTATGTTTCTTCCACATGTATAGTACAAATAAAAAAAACCCAGTAACTTGGCTGTTAAATTATTAGCTTGCAACACATGTGAAGGGTTTTAAGGTTTCTGATCATCCTCTCTTAAAATGTGATAGTATAATATCAAGGAAGATTGGCCCTTCCTTTCTAAGACCTTTTTCTCCTTTGAGCCTACAGTTTTAAATATCTGTATGCTACCTGGGTTTCTTACTCTCACCTTTCTTTTGAAATAGCTATATCTGTAAGGATGTTAGAAATAACGAATTCCCATCCTTTCCAAGGTTAAGAACTTTTTTTTTTCTTTTTGTAAAATGGCTCAATGAGGCTACCTATATATGTATACCAGAAAACAGCAAAACTCTATTCCCCAAATACTTGCACACACCAGTAGTTTCAGTGAATTATTTATCTCAAACCTGAGGTGGATTTTTATCATTATTTGCTATCCCCAGCGGTAGCTGAGGAAATACAGGAACAGTGTCTGAAACCGGAAGAAGTCATTTAGCTGATATACATTCTCAGCCTTTTTCTTATATTCATAAATTTACAGTAGCACACAGATATATTCAGTGAAACACATTCAATTCCTGCAGCCTGAATAGTGACTAGAAAACACAATGGTCTTCAGTCTGAAAGTAGAGCTTCACTGCATTTTGTGACGTAGTGAATGTTTGGTATAGTGCAGATATCAGAATGATTTAAACTTCAATTTTCTCTCCACCCTGCAGTTCAAAAAAGTCATCCTGCCTTCCCCCAATTTTCTTCCAAGACAATATAAGAAGTACAATACTTTTTTGTAAATGAGAAGCTAGTTGCTGACACTTTGAATACAGAAATTAATTAGCATTTCCATTGCAGTGTAAATAGCAGTCCCTGGAGGCTTGCAGTGGAGATAATGAACATCAAGATTAACAAAACACGTTATAGACGTGAGTCTATTATTACACCTTAATAACATGCAAACCAACAGCCTTCAAGTAGTCAAAAGATGCTGTGTAATAACAGATTTCTCCAGGCTATAAACTGGATAGGGCAAGTACAGCACTTGTTCACATCACATAGATAGACAGCACAGTTTTACCTAGCAGGCTCTCTTGAAGCGGAAAGTTTCAAAAGACATGACTGCAATGATATAGACCCTAACCGTAAATATTTCTCCATCACATCTAGACTTTCACTAATTATTGCTTTTTTGTGACGATGTGACACATTAATTGAAACTAATAAATGTCAGTCTGCTGAAATAGCAAAGTGATGTTGTGGGATATCTAAATTAATAGTACAAATTCCAGAAAAAAAATCCATCTTTCCTCATTACTATAATCTCACTGGCTGCTGGCTATGTTTCAGAGCCAGTCAAAACACTTTGTCCAAATAGGATTTTTCAAATTAACCTACTTTAGTTTATTCACAGCCTGATTAAACAGATAATTAAAAGTTACAGATGCATAGCCGTACTAATTTACCGTGGCTTAAGTGCATTTGTGAGAAAGATTATTAATCTTTGAGATGTAGGCAAGGACCCATGTGGGTAGGACAATGAAGATCCACCAAGGTTCAATATTTTGCTGTCTTCAACATATTTTTTTCTGAATTTCTTTTCATTAATTTAAGCAACAGTAGGAAACCCACAGTACTTGTCAAACCACTATGAGGTTAGTAGGCTTTGGGTTTGAGTCATTCCTCACCGTGCTGCACCAATGAAAAAGTGTGTATATCTCTATTCAAAATACAGTCTCTGCAGCTGAATAATTCTATTTAACTCTACAGGAAACTGACTTGTCTTCAAAAATTTCCTGCATTCTGCAGATACTTGTTAAGAAATAATGACAGAAATTGGCCTTTATTACTGTAGTTCAAAGACAAGACTCGGAGATAAAATAGGTGACTCCAAATTTTCAGCTTCTCTGATGTTAGCCTACAGAAAAGGCTGTAATTGGGATCCACAGGATTCTGCTTTCTGCAAAACAGCAGCAGTGAAACTTCAGCACAGACACAGATTTGGAATGACACAAAAAGTAATGTGCTTACAACGCTTTTTAAAATTCATTTGGTACCAGTTTCAGAGCAAAGATTTCTCCCTGACTACTGTTTCTGAAACTACTGACTGACTTCCGTATTTATTCTTTTGATTTCTGAAATCCTCAAACCGAGTGTTTGATTGCCTTATTTAGCTGAGCAGTCAATTCTTTTTCTATCTGTTTTTCAAAAACTTGTCAAGAATAGGAAATACAGAAATTTAAAGCATGAAATGATTGAACGAACCATCCAAAAGTTTGAAATATGGGTCTAGACAACACTTTTAAGTGGTAGGCAGAAAAACTGACTCAGAGATATTTCCTTATTACTTGGACTGTTTTATATGCTTGTGAACTAAATCACGATTCTAGGTTTAAAAGTGTATAAAATAAGTGAAGAAACAGCTAATTAAAAGAGCACATCTGTCAAAATACCAATTTGCTTTGCAGTTAGCTAAAATATGATTCAGAAAATAAGACATCTCTTGTGGAATTTCATGGTATGGAGAGTTTTACATTTCACATGCGAACTTTGTTCTACAGGAGGACAAAACAAAGTCTTGGTAAAACTAATTAATCTGCAGTTATGGCCTTATGTAGCCCAATAGAAAGTGCTAAAAATTGCCAAAGAGTGACAGTGGTTTATCTTCTTCTAGTTCAGGTCCCAGTGTGGTATAGGCCTGCCTGGGCTGGGGACTCAGGAGGTGACAAATGGCAGCCCTGGAAGGAAGATGGGGGTGGGAGGCAACTGTGTTAGTCTTTGGCTTTAGCTCAATGTCTCTGAGAGGGGAGTATGGACTGTGAGAAAAAGAGGGAGTAAAACCAAACGAAACCAAAAAACCCAATGAAAAACTCCCACATATGTAAACCCAAGAGTGGGAGGAAAAACACCTCATGTTGAACTTCATATTTCAGGAGGAGATACTGAGGATGCTGATAACTTGGCAGAATACTGCCTCCCATTCATGAAAGAGAGACAAAATGTCAGTCAAAACATGTGGAAGGGTGAACATACACCAGAGGAAAGGACAGGCTGGGAAATTTTTGTATAATCCTTTTAACTGTGTTAATATTGCAGCCTTCCTGTAGTCATTAAACAATTCAGATGAGTGATCAATTAATTATTGGTTCCATATATATGGTATGCCCCTAGTAAACTTTTGAGTAACAAACACTGACATTGAGATGTGACTGAACATAAAGAAAGTATATTAAAATTAACTACAGTTTTCCATTGTCAAAATGGCACAGGATTCAGACATTAAAGTTCCCTGTCATAAACCTAGACATAAAGGCCAAAATACTTGGCCTTGGCTATTACAGAAGCTACCTATAATTCTGAATGCTATACTTACTCCATGTCCATTTTGTTCTCTTTTGAATAGATGAACTCTCAAACTATGGAAACTGATCTTTTTCAAGTCACTGAAATTTTGGCAAAACCACCTCTGAAATTAGAGAGCTTACTGAAGCTTTTGGTGAACAACAAATTTTCTTTGCAAGTTAATGACCTGCCTTTTCCCATACTATTGCATTTTAAGAACCACTTTCTGTGTCTTGTCTGCTGAGGACTCTCCAGTAGGTAAGCCAGGTCATATGCTCTGTTTGCAACATAGGGCAGAAAGCTTCTGATTTTCTGTGTGGGAGCAAAATGGTGCAAAATATTAATCAAAGACATGCTAATTTACTTCCTTTTTACCTCATGTTGGGATCTTAACTTATGAGTCCAAAAGAATAGAAGATTACTTAACTACTTTGACTGTGGTCAGAGGAAAAAGTAATTAATTTTAAAAAGAAAGAAAGAGTAGACACAAGTCTGTTTACAAATTGTTAAACTGTAAGGTAACAGAAACCCATGAAAATTCCTTTTATTTTCTGTTCTCTCTCTTTCTCACACATCTAGCACTTGTTCACACATCTATCCTGATTCTCCCAGGTTTCAAATACAGCAATCATCATGTGAGGGAACCTGCTTAACACCTAAAAAAAATCTAACTGTATTTGGTAAGAAATTGCTAAAAGCCAAAGTGTCAGCAATTGTTCTTCGTGAAGCCCAAAGGAGTACTGGTCTTTAATAATGTTGCACTTTTAACTATTCTTTTCTGCTTTACCAAGGAATTTTACAAGTCCACAAAACATTGTTCCTCAACACATAATGAAGAGGTCAGCTTAACTTCACTAGCTGAACCTCAAAAAGAACTATGCACTGTGCCTGTGGCATTTTCATTCACTCACATGAAGAATGCTGCCTTACAAATAGTGTACTTTAAATTACATTTTACCTGCTGTGAAGACCTGTGTACTTCTGCGATGAAATACGTTTTTATTTGGAAGTTGTCAGTTCGTCAAACGTGAAATTACTAGGCATTGTTCCAAAAGAAATCAATACAAAATATTTTGTTAGAGGGTGTTAGGAGGGAAATACAAGTAGGATTGGCAAGCATGTCTTTATGAAGATGTCAGAGATAAGGCAATTCCAAGTTGTTTTATTTATGCTATTATTTATTACTTCACTTAATATTAGAGTCAAAATGCTTCCATAAAAGTAGAACATTTATCTGTGATAATGTCCTAATACTTCAAAGGTAAGACATAAAATGAACGATTTCTTAATTGCCTCTTTAAAATTCCACTGCATACATTTGGAAGCTGAAGTGTGAATTTTAATAATTTCAAGTGATGAAGTCTACAGTATTTCTGTAGGTGCAAATACAATTTCTCCAGGAAACCTGCACTAAGGAGCTTGGACCCTAGATCTAGTGTTATCAACGTTAACTTTATTTCTGTCATTTCAGTCCAATGATCAGGGCAGTAATTGCCTTCTTTTGGGTTATGCTGTTGAACTGATTCATAAAACCTGGTCACAAAGCACTGAAGGAAGAGTGTCACAAAGGCAACAGCTTCATCATGACAAATATATTTATTTCAACATCTTTTCTTGTTCCCCTCTATAGCCCACAATACTGAATATAAAACTTATCCTAGACACACACACAAAAACAGGATATAAAAGAAAAAAGCCATACATATTGCAATAAATCAAGACTGGGCATGTTTAGAGTAATATTCTGTCTCAAGGGGATTAGCAAGTTATTCGTGCTTTGCACTTGTGGCTCATCACACCATCTGCTTTTTAAATCTTTCCTATTAACTATGGGCACCAGTAGTTTAAACTTCAGCATCTTTTAAATGTTTCAGTGACCTGCAAGAAAAAAAAAAAAAAAGAAAAGAAAAAAGCCACATAACTGGAATTAAAGTATAACACCAATTTCCAGTCCTGTATTTTGCATTTAATAGATCTATAATCAATTAAATAAGGGCATATGTTAGATGAGTTCTATGGCCAAATCCATTTCTCTGATCTGAATCCATCCATCTACACTGCTAAAAGGCCATGAAATAGCTTCTTTGATATTTTATTATCACTGAGGTGTAAAATTTAACAGCAGAGCCAACAGTAGCTGAAATCTCTCTCTTCAGGGAAAAGGACAATATGCCAGATTTAAAGTCCAAGTGACAAGATATTAAAAAGTAGAAAATGGATGCTCAGAAAGAAATTCTGTCAGGAAAAGCCATTAGTGAAACATGCCAAAATCAAAAGGCTTCCCTTTCAACAAAATATGCTTTTGACAGTCTTCAAATTCCAAGTGCTCATTTCTTCTTCTGAAAGAGACTATGCTTAATGCAAATGTGTTCTGTGCTCTCTACTTAAACTGAGCAAAACAGTCAAGAAGAGCATTGCAATTCAGATTCATTCACCACATCACCCATCACTTGCACACAGTAAGTGCTGAGGATGTCAGGATTGTCACAAGCAAATCTTTTTGTTGTTCATGGAAAACAAGTATTTAGAAAAGCAATAAAACTAACTTCAAGAGGCAGGATATCATAAATGTGCAATAACTTGTGATACTTTACTGGGTTGTTTTGATGCTTGCAGACAAGGATGTACAGAGAAGAGAAACAGGGCATGTAGGTTTCAGGTGTTGTCCTTTATTACTGAAAAGTCCTACTGTGCTTCATCCACTGACACTAACACCAGTTCTTGTCTGGATCACAGTACTGACTCTGCAAAAGACACAAAAAAAACCTAGAAACCTTCAAAACCAGACCATGACAGGGTGAATGGCATTAAAAATGTGAAATAAAGAAATTGTCTGGTGATTTTTGAAAGCTGGTAATAAAACCTCTGTTGCTGGGGAGGCAAATACAATTTGTGTCCTGACTTTCAGCATTCACTGACTTAAGAGTGCATTCATAAAATACCTCTTTTCCTTTTCCCTCCAGCAGATCTGTTCTCTGATTCCAAACTGGTAAATCACAGCCTTCAGAAAAAAAATAAAAAAATCCCTAACGGTTTAGAAGGCTAATATTGGAATAATTTTTCTTATCAATACATTCCCACAAATAAAATCCATTGATTTCCCAGAGTAATCAGTAGCACAGTTTCAACAGTACAGTAGATCATTGTTTATGAGTCATGATGATGTGGTTTAGCAGTGATGCTAGAAGGCAGAATTTAGACCCAAGACTGCACTTTGAATGTCTTACCTGGTATGGATCAAAAGGTGGCATCTAAGTATGGGAGAAAAGGTGAATTTTCTGTGCCACTCCTGTGGCTTCATTTATACGCACAGATCTAAAAGGGATTATTTGCTAACAAACTTATCAATATTACATTCTTAACCTTGATGCTTTATTTCCCATGTCAAAGAGGCCCTCATAACTTTTACACAGTAATCTTAGTTTGTGGGATGCTATGTAGTTGTAAAACTAGTACAGTTTTTTGTCTTTTTTTAATTTCCTGAAGGTTAGACAAGTGCATGTAAATTACTTTTCATCATATCATTGGTGTTATTATGACAAATGTGCATTCTTTCAAATAAGGACTTACTCAAGTGAGTGATTTGTAGATCTCCAGAGAGTCTACTTTGATAGCAACATATTTACCATAACTTTTTTTCAATATGAAATGCTATAGACCTATGGTAGATTTTATCACATTCTCACAGAGAACTGACTTGGGAGCCCTTGGACTTTAGGGGGGACATCAGACCACAGTGATTTCATACAAATTACTGAAACTCTTGATAAGTCTTAACCTTCCCCCATGTCTTGGCTTTTAGTTGCTTATCAATCTTTTTTAAAGAACAAGATATTTATTGATCTTTATAATGATGGTTAAGTAAAAAACTATGAGTACATAGTCTTTAATTCCAGTCTCATTAAACAGAAAAATAAAAATTTATGTAGTCATAATATATTAAAAAGAAGATAAAAAAGGAAAAAACAAAGAAAGAAAAAACAAGAAATCCTGGATCACAAGTAATTTAACATGAACAAATGATCAAGGGACAGGAAGGGAGAAGAAAAGTAAACAAGCAAGTAAGTGTATGAGTATATTCTTGTTGCTTGACATTCATGCTTTTTGTGCAAATCCAGATTAACTTTCTTGTCTTAATTAAACCTTTGAGCCATGTAAACAGAAGTAAAGATATTAGTTAAAATGTTTACAGAAACATGGCATATAAAATTTATCAAATATTTCTGACATATCTAAATAATACTCTCTGTAAGAAGCTGCCTCTAGCCAAGTTCAGGAAAACAATAAAAGTAGTGCTTAATCCTGCTGAAACATGGATGCATAAAATTAATAATTTGCATACCCTGCACAAATTGTTTTATTCTCCATTTTGTCTAAATAAAAGTAGTGCTACTACAGCAAAATACCTTCTACCACCTCCTAATATCAAGATTCAAAAGACATATATATTTTTAAAGTTGCATTATCTGTAATGCAAATCCTAAAACCACTAAATTCTGCCATTTGAGTATGAGTTATTATTATTTATCTTATTTGAACTGAAAATCCTCTGTTTTATTCTCTAAAATAATTTAACCAATGAATTCTGTATAATAAAGACTATTTCCATCTTCTGATCTATTACAGTTATTAGACCTTATCATATTTCACAAGATAAATTAGTTTAAATCCCCTCTATACTTCAGGTAAATTAAAACCCTTTAAGAAAACATCAGGCACTGCTGGTGTTTGTGCCTCAGTAGTGACATTTTTCTTTTTGTTTGTAGTAGTAAAATCCCAGAGCATGGCATTTAGAGGAAAAATGCTGTTGAATGGACTTTATTATCTCACAAGATGAGTATAGCTGAGAATTCTACCACTCACAGTCATTAAAGATTCTGTAGCTTTGCTTTGGGAAAACTGATGCCCCAGTCATATTTCACCTTCTCTACTTAATTCTTGGAAATGAACTTTCTAGTCTGCCAGCAGGTTTTCTGTGTGTTACTGGAAGAGCTGTTGTGCTCTGTTGCAGTGGTGGGTGAAGATTTTCGAGGCACTAAGGCTCCAGGATCTCAGGAATCCCAGGCATTCTGTCTGCCTGGGACACCTAGACCACTACTGTCTGTATATAGGCTTCATCCCAGATAAGACTGGGAAGCTAGAAGCCAGGAAAAAAACTAGAAATGTCTGAACTGCATGCAACTACTCTAGAGGAACTCAAAGTATCGAGGATTTAAGTAGCCCTTAAATCATAAATTATCGGGAAGGATGACACAATTTTATGTGTCAAAATATTTTACCTCTTCACTGTATATTGCAACGTATTGTAACCTGAGACAGAGATGAACAGGTTCTTATCCTACCTCTGCTACAAAGAATTTTTGCTTTGTCACTCTGATATTTCAACATATTTAATAACAAACATTTCTTCCAAGGTGGCTTCATGTAGACAATGTTTATTTCAAACACTTGCTATTTTCCAGTTGGAGATTCTTTTTCTCTCAAATAATAATTTCTTTATTGACTGTTTCACAAAGTGCTGCTACCAGTACTGATTTTAACTTTAAAATACCAATTTATTTAAAAAATAAACTTTTTTATAATTAAAAAAAATCGGTAGGTTACGTTTTTTATGTAACACATGAGCTCATCAGCAAGACTATGGTTTCTAAACATATGGCTCCATTCAGTTCACCATTCAGTTGTACCATTTTATCATTTGAAAATGTTCCCAAAATTCTTGCAAGTTTTTAGATTTTGCATTAAATTGAAAGAAAAATAACAGCCAAACCACCCCAAACAACAGCAAAGTTTGAGTGTCACAGCTTATTCTATTACTTCAGAAGGTTGCGGTGATACAGAGAGGAGTAAGACTTTGTAGAACCTTAATAAATTATATGATTCCTTTCACCCATGAGTAAATCAAACATCTTACTGCAGGAATTTCAGGAATTAAAAGACTTATTAATTCCAAGTTTACCAGTAAGACTTGGGATCATTCAGACTTGAGATTTTTGTTTTCTCACTCATGGAACATCAGGCATCGCACTTTAATTTCAGTGGACATTGAGTTGTCCTTGGGGGTCTTTCTTTTTATTTATTTTATTTTTAATAAAGTGAGTCTCTGGATGTTTCATTCTTTGAAGTTAAGAACTAGGCTTTATTGAAAAGTTATGCAAGTTGCTACAACTTTAACTTTGTTCTAAAAATGACATATTATATCTGTCAAACACTATAAAAACACCTTAACATATTTATAATGAAAACAAAGACCAACAGTGCAATATATGTCTTCTTAGGAATGCAGATAATACTGATGTCAGAGTCAAAGCTAAGCCAAAAGTACCACCAGATATCTGAACCCTTATGCATGCCAAGCAAACTCGCTATCTACTCTTATTCACAAATCTTCATCTATATCTCTAGGTTTTTTCAAACAGAAATATCTACTGCAAGGGTCCCACTAATTTTGTTTGGATGAAAGCAAGATAAGCAGATTCTATACAACAAATCTTTATGCAAGATCTTTTTCATTCTTTTAAAAAATTTTTTGCGTTGTTATTATCCTACTTTGATTCAAAGTCTCATCTGGGTCCAATTCCCATCACTGCAAAGATTTTTAAGATTGTGATTGAAGCTTTGACTAAACCACAAGCTGATATAAAATAGTGTGCCTTTCGTATTAGGTGGATTACTATCTGTTTAAAATGTTTCTTCTTCTTGTGAATGTCAGAGGTTTTTAATTTATAATGCATTTATGAGGGAATAAATTTCCTGGTATGATGTTAATAGAAATTTACACGCTTGTGTTATGAAAATAGTTTTAAATAATTTTTGAAAAATAATTAAAATATTCTTTTTATTGATGTTCTCAATATTTATAACAATGCTAAATGATCTTATGCATTAGTCCTTATTAGAACAAAAGTCTGCTACAAAGGGCAGCAAATAAGCACTGCAGAGTTATGCTGGTGAACAACTATAGGCTAAAGTCATCTGGCAGGCATTGCTGGTAATTCTTTTCTGAAGAATATGCAAATAATCTTCCACTAGAGGATTCCTGTCTACAGCTCTTTCTATCTAATTATCTGCCCAAGATGCAATAGAAATATTCCCATCAGTCTTCAGGGTATATCTGTTTGGGGTTTTTTCTGCCATGAATTATTCTTCTAGTTTCACCTCAGTCCCACTATCATGGAATACTCTTACAATGATCTCCCAACTATATCTTCTAGTTCTACAGAACCACCCACACTGCAAGCAAAGTTTCACTACAACATACCTTCTGTGCTTTTCTCACTTTGCTATTTTTGACTACATATTTTAGCATTTCACAGAGATATAAATCTCCAAACCCATAATGCAATCATCACCCTAGCAAACTTTCTGATTTGTAGTTTTTACTATTGATGTGAATGAAAACTCAATCTGAAAGAGAAGTAGATGTACCTCTGTTTCCTAAAATATGTCCTGAAGTACTCTTTTTCACCTTTCCAGTGAAATTAAATATGCTTCAGCATACTGTGCCTACAATGTGAAATAATATCCAGGTATAAATTGCCTCAGACATACCGTAAGAAAAGAAAGATGCAAGGTATGTGATTTAATTAGCTGAAGTTTTATTCAATTCATGTGGAGACTATGCCATGGTAAATTCTACAGTACCTGTCCCTTTGATGAGAGACCTTGTTAAAAGCCTTTTGAAAATCCAGGTAGGCTTCTTTGTTGTCATCCACAGAAGTTTGCTGAGAGCTTGCTGAGAGCTCATCTTTGCAGTTCAGTTTTTCCAGAGAGGCTTTTTTCATTTATTAAAATATCACCATTCACCTCTCATTACGAAGCAGGAGTAGCAAGTGATTTCGAATATCTGAGATAATCACTTTCAGAAGGTAATTACAAACTTGTCTGTTTCCTGTGATTTACATGTCTTCTGGCTCTGTCTCCACTGGGGGCTCCATTCCAGTATGCCAGAGGGATGTGACTGCAGTGCACAAAGGCACGCTTCATAGCCAAGAATGCAGAGAGTGGATCTTCATTGTATTTCACTTTAATTTCTCAAACACAATCCATCTCATATCGGCAGTGACTGGAAAGATAATGTGCTTTGCCAATTATTTTTTTTTCCTTGCTTTTTCTTATTTTAGGAAGCTCTGGATTTTATTCCTGAAAAAAATCTTTGCAGCTAAGAAATAAACCCCATTCCCTGTTTCTTTACAGATTAAATAAGTAAAACACATTTTACAGAACAATTATGCAAATGGGCCTCTCGGAAAGTCTTTATTAAGACACAGACCTTTCTCAATACTACATATCACTTTTGTATCTGAATTCAGATTGCATTCTGTTGCAATACAAGCAGTATTAAATGGAACCTGAAATTTTTGTGCTGCTCCTCTGGACCTACTCCAACAGGCCCAAATCTTTCCTATGCTGGTCACAGTACTCAGGGTGGGGTCTCATGAGAGCAGAGTGAGGGGCAGAATCCTGTCCCTTGACCTTCTGGGTATGTTTTCTTTTTATGCAACACAGGATGTGGTTGGCTTTCTGTCCTGCAGACACATGTTGCCAGCTCATCCACCCGTATCCCCAAGTCCTTTTCCTACTTGTTTGCCCTTGGACATAAGGACATTGACAAACAGACACTTTGGCCATGGCCAAAGGACTTAGACAACCCCTTATCCATCTAACAGTCTGTCCATAAAACCTCTCTCTCCAGTTTCGTGTCCAGGATGTTGTAAGGGGCTGTATCAGAGGCCTTACAGAAGTCCACGTAGGTGACATCGATAGTTCTTCCCTTGCCTGCTGATTAAGTCACCCCAATCTTCCATACAAGGCTGCTGGGGTGGTCAGGCATGACTTGCCTTTGGTGAAACCGTGTGGGCTGTCATGTGCACCTCCCTGCCTTTCACACTTTTTGACACATCTTCCAGGACAATCTCTTCTGTAATATCGCCAGGAACTTAGGTGAGGTTGACTGGTTGGTAGTTCCCAGGGTCCTTCTTATTAAGGATATTCCCTTTTATCCAGTCACTGGAGATTTCACCTGACTGCCAGGACTTTTCAAATGTGAGGGACAGTGACTCAAAAAATACATCAGCCAACTTCCTCAGGAGTTGCACCTCATTGGGTTCCTCAAGCCATCTTAAACATGATCTTCTTTTATAATGGGAGTGACTTCATTCCTCCAGTCTCTGCCTGGAGGTTAAACTTAATTGTGATGAGTTATCAAGCAAAAGGTAAAGGACTGTTTAAAAGCAGTTACAAAAACCAAGGCTCAAAGAATTACATGCAGAAAACACTTGGAGCATCCTCTCTATTATTCATCCCCACCTCAATAATGATAGGAATAATAACATCAGTAACACCAGCATTTACACTAAAAAAATGAAATAATTTACTTATTATAATAAACTGTTTTGTACAACAAGAAATAACAGTAAAGCATCACTAATAGCATTTTTATTTTTACCACATTAATCTTACTGAAAGCACATTTTCTAAAAATGTTGCAGAAATTCTAGTCAAGTTCATTTATTTCTATGTGAAGGAAGAGAAGGTAAAGAGCAATAAAGTTTACACATCGACAAACTGAGTTTGAGACAAGGATAACGTTTAAAGACATATGGATAAACTTTTGTGCAATACTATTTTGAGCAGATCACTAGGTGTTAAATCCAATTCAGTAATATATTTTATTAAGTGTTGTAGAATTATCAGCTTTACCTGAGCAGAAACAGAAACTAAATTCAGACTTATAAAACACATCTATAACTCTCACCTGAACAGTGCAAAAGACTCTACGAAACTAAAAAATGTGTCATTATCATTACAAAGTTCTTAGACTTGTTATAGACTCTGCATCTCTGAAATGTTTGACAGCAATGGCATATTGACAAAAATACTTGATCAATGCTTCAAGGGCAAAATTAAAAGCATCCTTTCATTCAGTACAAACAAAGATCAGTGAAAGGTGTTCTTATACATAAATCAGAATGGAAGTATGCAATACTTACCACTGGCCTTCTCCATTGCTTTCTTTCATCCTCTCTGTTGCATCCCTGGGTAGGCCATTTGCAGCTTATAAACATTTGAAGTGGAAATAACACAGAAAGAGGAAAACAGAATAACAACTGCTTCTGGGACAGTGGCTAGCTCAGAAAAACTGGATAAGATGTGCAAGCTACCTCTGCAGCCATCTTCTCACACATAACATTTTAAGAAAAGCTGAAGCAATAGTGTACATACATATTCAGCATGAAAGAGTGGCCATTGTCACACATTCCTCAATCTCACATAATTTAGTTTAACTCTATTTGTTTTACTCTGTGCAAAATTTATTTAGCAGGCAGAAAAACTTCTATAAATTTAAAGGCAACAGAGATGAAAACTGAGAGTAAGATCCTGGTTTTTCTTAACTTAGTGGGAGTTTTTCCTTTGACTTCAAAAGAGACAGGATTTCACCCCAGCTGCTTAACAGTCCTTATCACAGGTTATACAGATGGTCAGTAAACATAAGATTACTTTGAAAACAGAAAAAACCCCACCAATTTAGTCTATTAGCTGTTACTTTATAAATTGTGCAGACCTTAAAATCTATTGTGATATATCTCTAAATGTCTATGAGATATTTGTTTTCAGTTAGCATAGGGCCTTCTATTAGCAAGGAAGAAAAGGAGAGATTTTTGAGGTGTTTGATTAAAGAAATATGTAAAACAGTTTTTGAGAAACAGATATCTGACACTTGTCCAGTTCACAGTGAGCAGCCATATGAATTAACAAACGGCACTAATGGAGGAACAAATTCCTAGTCACAATTATTTTTTGGATGAAAAGCAAAATAAAAGTGGAGCCATATGGACTTGTTTAATGAGAAATTATGGTGTATAATATGCTTCTCTGATTATCTGTGGCATATGTGACCACTTTTGTCTTAAATCTAATGAATTAAAAAGAAATATATATGACACTCTCACCATCTGCATTAAAGGCCATACCAGAAGCAGCAATCCAAGCCTTCATAAGGGTTGTATTTCCTATGTAGCAGAGGTTTAGTGATCACCTAATATTTCATCAAATACAGAAAAAGAACTGCAAGATACATAAGGATTTTTTTTGTTGTTTTATGCAGGTGATGTAGTGGGTGACAGGGAAATTCATCCTTTAATATTTTCAGTACTGTATTGTCACAGTTGCTTCTGAGCTGCGGTTTGAAAGAAGCATGCTTTAAATAAGACAGGGGATGTTTATGCAATCCTGCCATCACAGGGTGCCCACGCACAGTATTTATGATCACAACAGAGACACATCTTCATCAATTCTAATTTTGTGCTTTTGCCTAGGCAGCACTAGGGCAGTCTACAGTGCCACCTCACTGGCTGTGACCAAACTTGGATGTAAAACCTCTGGAGGCAGTGACAGATTTTAAGAAAAAGTGGCAATCCACATACCAGTATATGGTATAAAAGACCATTTACTACTGATCACTGCTTCAGCAAGGTGTCCATAGTTATTTGTTCAAGTTAACACACAGAATTATATCCAACAATATTAGCAACCCATTTGAATTGCTTTAACTAGGCACTTGAATTCTGTTAACACAGCTCTGAATGAGAAGCCAGTGCTTAATGCTTTGATCTTTAGCTTCGTGTGATGCAAATATAGGTGGTTCTCTCAGCTGGAGATTAGTCTACAGATCAGAGGAAAAGGGAAGTCCTTTTCAAAGGTCGTGGAACTAACTTGGTAAATGCAGAATCAGTTTCCAGCTTTGATTTCCTCTATGACTTTAAGCAAGTCTTTCAGGTGAAGTAGCACAAAAAGGATTTAAATACATAAAAAGAGTAAGGCCACTAATCTCTTTGTAGGTTTGAGTAAATCAGTTGTTCTACGTCTCTACCTCACAGGAGTAGCTGTGTATGATTAAACAGTATATGAGAGAATTACAGGCTTACATACATCGATTGGAAACACAAAAACCTGCAAGAAATAATGAGAGATTGAGCTACCCCTTCCTCTAACACTGCTTTGCCTGTTTTCATTGCAAAGCACCTGCACACATTTTATTCACACTACAGCTTAAGATAGAAATTTTGAGCCCATCATACCAACTACAATAGCGCAACAGCTATTTCAGCCGATTTCTCCAATGACAAAATATAACTTTTTGAAACCCTGGGATCTCATTTTTATTAAAAAATTATAAATTTAAATTATAATTTAAATTATATATTGAAATTATAATTATAATTTAAAATTACTTTATCTACCTGTCTTATTAGTTGTTATTTAGTCAACACTTAGCTGCTTAAATTGTGATCAAACCAAGTGTTAAAAGAAAGGTAGTGCAGGAATGTAGAAGAGTATATCTTAGTCTTCTTAGCCCTTCCAACATTACTGAGAACAATTTTATTTTGACAACTGACTGGTTGTTTCCAGAAAGAGAGCAAAGCAAAGTTCTACTAAATAGTGTGAATAAAAGTAGAAAAATCTACGTGTGAATCGATAACACATTCAGTGGAAAAAATGGGAAACATAATTGTGTTCCCAAAATGTACCAAACATGCAATTAATGTAAGAAGCTATACAAAACAAAATGACATAGATGTATAGTTCAGTCACTCAGCAGAATATCCAATTTTCCACCAAAAGACATACCTGTAAAGTCATATCATGCTGTCTTCTTTCTAGTGTTTATGTTCTTGAAGTGAAAAATAGCTACTGGATTCCCTTCATATTCATAGAGCAAACAAATTAAATGACTGCCATTCAGCTGCTTTCGTTTTTATTGATCCATTCTCAATTTTTTATGCAACTGTTTACCATACTGTTATAATGGAATAGTAAAACCTTGCATCGCATTTTTTTTATTACTACCTTTTTTAAAGCCCTGGATCATACAAGCTGGGAAAAAAAAAAAAAAAGCATGAATCAAAATCACATTAAAACATTCTCTTTTTTAGATATTGAACAGTAAGCAGAAATTCCCAATTTTCAGCTATGTTTTATGTGCAAAACACCAGAGTCAAATTCATCTCCAGTGCAAACACGTTGGATGCAAGAATGAATTTTCCCTGTTGATTTAAACAAAAGGATTTAGTCTCTTGTAGAAATGCAAGACATATCTATCATTGTCCATAGCATGCATTCTCACAGTCAAACACAAAATAAAGCACATGCAGAATGCAAAAGTATGACCTCTTCAATCTGGCCTTTTAAAAAATGTACTTAAAATGAATCATGATGAGGGCCTGCAAAGCCTTTAGTGGAACCTATGGCATGAAGGAAAAAATACTTAACAAAAATCCCCGGCACCTTTTGTAAACAGCCATTGTGTATTACAAATACAAAAACCTAACTGCTTGTTCAGTTCCCATTTATCAAGTGAGTTTTGCTCCTGGCTTAGCTCAGGTGTCATTTCCACCCAAATTAAAGAATTAGAAGTTTACTTTTTTCATCCCTAGGCTACCCTACATGTGTTCTAATGTCCCCTCTGCTTAATTCTCCTATCAGTCTTAGTCACCATAGGATAAGAAAGCCTGCAAGATGGGAGAGAGAAACTTACAGCCAATAGCAAGAAAATTGCACATTGCATAGATTACAAAACTGTTTTGGGGAGGATGTAACAACAGCCTCTACTCTGCCTTTTTTTTTTTTTTTTTCTGTCCTCTTTCTCTTTCTGCTTAGCCTGTATGGATCTGTGTTAAGAGATGTTATTAGGACTATTATTAAGCAAAATGCTGAAAATTTCATGTCTTTTGCAGAATCATAGACTGTCTCAAGCTGGAAAGGACTCATACAGATCATCAAGTCAAACTTCCCGCTCCTTGCAGGACTGTATAAAACTAAACCATATGACTAAGAGCATTGTCCAGACACTCCTTGATCTCTGACAGTCTTGGCACCATGACCGCTTCCCTAAGGAGTCTGTTCCAATGACTGAGCATCCTCTGAGTGAAGTACATTTTGCTGATGTCCAGGATAGAAAAACCCTGAGAAATGAAGCAGTGAATTGTAACATAAGCTCAGGATGTTCAAACCTAATGTAATTACTGCAGAAGGGATGTAAATCATTGTTAAATCCTAATGGCCTTCAGCCATTAGAAGACCTAACTTCTAGAGATTAAACTTGGTTACATGACATCATTAAAATACCCATACCAGGGAAAAGACAATAGTTAGCTTTCCCATGCAAACTATATGTGGCTAACATCTTTTGTGCTCAGCTCTCCATGCCTGGGCAAACTCCTCATTCTAGCCTTAAGAAATACACTTGAGAAATAATTTCAGGAATTATAGTAATTTCTGATCATTTATTAGTACCAGGTTGAAGTGCTGGAAGGAAACAAATTTACTCAGGGCACCCCACACATTTCTTTGCTGATTGGAGCATTTTGATTTCTAGAGCAGGCAACCAAGATGACCCCCTCTACCAGGAAAGTTCTAAAAAGTGAGGAATCCAAGTGCTGATATCAATGATTTTTAGGACAGCATTAGTATTTTGAAATGTGGGTACATGCAAAATAGTGAAAGGTGATCAGCTGCTAGAACAAAGATAATGAATAGTTCAGCATACTGAGGAAAACCCCTAAATTTATGGTTTAAAAATTGCATATGCATTATGTGTGTTAGTAAGCATTCTAACAGAGTTCAAGTATGATAAAGCCCCCTGTCAGAGAGACACATATTAGATCTATCTCAAACTGCAATCAAAACGCTCCTTTCGGCTTCAATGGATTTTGTAAACAAATAATCTGATAATATGGGCCTTAACTCCACTAGGTTAAGTTCCTGTGTAATTTAACACAAAATAATCACCTTCTAAACTTTACAGCAATGTCACCGCAATGGAATTTTGTAAGCGTTTTCCAAAGTTCAACAAAAAGGTCCTAAATTCTCATACCTATACATTTTAGAAAATCCTGTGCAAGTGCATTCTTTCAAATTCTGCTGGGAATTTTCTCAATAAAAATCAGCTAGGACTCAAGAATTTGTGACTCCTAAATCCAGGCTGTAATCCATTTTAATCTACCAAACCATACTGCTTGCATAACTAACCTTCCTGTCATTTATAACAACTGACTAAGGAAAATTGAAGAGTAAATAGACCCCAAGGAGATCAAGGATCTCAGCAGCATATTTCAGTAAGTGATATGAGGGGGTCACTTTGGTATTATACCAATTACTGAGCTTTGCATGTGGAGTCACCAGTAAAATTTCACGTGAGTTTAAACACTTCCATGTTATTTACTTCCCCTGAATGATCAAATTCAGGAGTGAGTTGTCACTAATGGAGTGATGAACTTCACCTTAAAGAGAGAAGCAACAATATACTTTATTGATATAAACCAATGGACAAAGAAAACTCAATGGTAAATTCAACAGTGGTTTAACAAGATTCAGTGGCAAGCAGTCTTGGTTACTAACAGCATAGAGGACAGGGTGAGCCAAAGTTTATCAGGGAGACCTTGCCACTGAATTACAGGTTCAGAAGGTCCCCCTTCTCAGAGACGACTCTTTGTTCTGCTGCAACCAGTCCTGCTCCCAGACTTGATTAACATTTTATGGCTAAAGGATTATATGTGCTCAACCAATTCTTTATATCACTTAGCTAAGATTTCAAAGTTTAACATGCTATTAATCACTTACCACGAACCTCTTGTGCCAAGGAATCTCCCATCATCAAGTAGTAACTTTGTTTCTATTAAAGGAGAGATCCTTCATTATGCAGGAGAGCTCAATGGGCCTGGATTGCCAACTATGTATGGAGTAAAATAATTGACTCAGTCATATTTCCACACCAGAAACACCTCTGGGTCACTGTTTCAGCCTTGGCTACCAGGTTGCCATCCCTCCTCCAGAATCTGGATGCAGCCACGACAGGGCAGGTGGTTATGGCTTAACTGGAGGAGTCTGGGGGCACACAGCCACAGCTGCAAAGCAGCCATGTTCGGTTCGGGGGAAAAACATCAGTCTAAAGTGTCAACATACATCTACCAGTCTGAAATAATTACCAGTCTGAAATAAACTGCTGTCTTCTATGCACCCCTACTTTGGTATAATACTGTCACCCTGTTTGGAGCACTTCTTTTTCTCTGTTGAGCACTGGATCATTTCTAAAGAGAATCTTTTCCTTCCTTCCTTCCCTCCTACTTAAAAGGTAACA
Source organism: Daphoenositta chrysoptera (assembly GCA_013397915.1). Classification (NCBI taxonomy): domain Eukaryota; kingdom Metazoa; phylum Chordata; class Aves; order Passeriformes; genus Daphoenositta; species Daphoenositta chrysoptera. The sequence goes on from VZRO01002273.1 coordinate 296,821, forward strand.
TGACTCCTAAAGCCTGTTTTCTTGGTTTCTGCTTCTTTCTCAAAGAGGCACAGCCCAGAGACTTACATCAATGTGCATTGCATCTAACTGGTCACATCTTACATTGATATACACTAAAAACTGTGGGAAAGAACCAGTCTTATAACCGAAATACTTTATCTGTCATTATTTTAATGCAGGAGATGTTGATAGATTGTCAATTACTATAAAGCCCAAATCAAGTAATAGTGCATATGCACACACTATTCTTGTAAAAAATGTAATCAAATCTGGTATAAGATTAAGTCTTGAAGACTAAAACTGCAAAAAACAATTTTTTTTTTTTTTTAGATCCCTAACGCTTTTACTTGAATGTGGCTCATTAGCTTTCAGAGTTAAAATACATGTGAGTCTATAAAAATCACAGAGATAAAAGACGGGAGCAAATAAGAAAAAGTAAGATCCTTTGGTGTTTTTCCTTGATTTGCCCTCTCTTTTTTTCACTTTGTTATTTGCACTGTTGACCCTTTTGTCTTCTTTAAAATGTGTCGTCTTTCTTTAAGATTGGTCATGGGATTAACTGACATGGAACTGTTAGTCCTACAAAAATCAACATGGCCTGATAGAGGTGTACTCTGTGTTCCATGCAGGAATTCAGCCTCTTCTGCTGATTTTGCAGAGCTTCTCTATCAGACACGTAGGTAGCTGCAAGAAAGATAAGAAATTCACAAATTCTTTGTAGTTGTGAACACCAGGAATTTTACACAGATTGTTACTTTCACACTTGTTTCGTGAATAATATTGAAGTGTGTAAAAGTTACACACTTCAATATCATCAATATATGACGAGGGACAAAGAGTCTTACTGAAATTCTTACCTGATTCACAGTTCTCAGCACTGCCATAGTGTTGCTTAAGAATTTTAAATAACTCTACCTGTGTACCCACTTGGCATTTCAGGGCACAAGTTTGTACGTGAGCCATTGCACATGACATATGTGAAAAAACCAATCTTTAACTTTCTTTGCACTGTGTTCAACAGATAATATTTTCAGCTTTTGAATAATTTTGGAGCAGTTCCAAAATTCAGTGGTGAAATATATGAAAATGCTCCTTTGGTTACTCTTCACCTGCCAATCAGTAATTTTGATCATTGTCCGGAAGCCCTTGTAATATGAGAAGAAATAAAATTCTTAAGACTAAGCATTCTCTATTTAAAATTTAATATAATGTCATAATTTCTTCTGAGTCACATGTTTTCTAATTTAAAATTCCTTGACTAATGATCATTATTATTATAATTATCAAATTGTTTGGTAGTTTTGTTGTTATTTTAAGGCTTCCACACTTTTGATCAAAAATTACATTGTAATCTAATAATTTACTCCCTCTATACTGTTACAAGATGCATATTCATGTTGAAATATATGGTCAGACTTGGTAAATTACAGCTCAATTATTGCGTTGTGCAGAAATTCTAAATATTATCATTATCACAAAATGGAAATTAATCTTAAGATACATGTTTTCTGGTTTTCTTGCAACAATTCTCTTGCTTCCTTTTTTCTTCTCTTTCTCCTATTTTCTTTTATAGTAAATAACTTCTATTTCATTGACATGTAGAGTCTGCAACTAATATTTAAAAGCACAACTCTTTTTTTACATTTCTTTTATCTTGAAATTATGCATTTCATTCCATGTGATTTTCTTTTGTGAACTGATTTCTTTTGGAACTCAGTAAGATTCTCTCTTTGATTCTCTAAAATCTGTTCTTTCACAGGATACTTGGACAGTAATTTTTACAAAAATGAAAGATAAAGTATCTTCTATTCAAGGCTTACTGAGAGCAAAGGTTTTTAGTTTATGGGAGTTTCTTCTTAGATGTCTCTAATGTCTGTTTTCAGTGGGAGTGTAAATTTTCACCCAACAAAGATATGTAACCTGTTAAAAAACTGTTATTAATGCTCATGATGTGTTGTATTGATTTCAGACAGATTTTAAAACTCCTGGGGTCAGTGTCAGTAACACAGTATAAACATGGAATTTGTCCACTTCTTTCATCTGTGAAACAAACAAAGAGATGACAAATAAAAGCAGACCATCATTATGGACAATGTTCAGAACAGGCATCAAGGACATAATGTTCAAATGGAATAAAATGTGCTTTAACTTCCAGTGAAAACACCATCCAGCTGGCCCTAGACAATACTGAATGAAATAAGGGTCCAGTCCTCTTTCTTCTATTTTTTCCTGGTGTCACAGGAGAGGGGAGTGAAAGGCAAGGTGGGAGTTTGGCTGCTGACCAAGGTCAACTCACCACAATCTTTTAAAGATAACTTTTAAGGGATATCACAGGCTTTAGATGATCTTAACATAGGAGTATAATAAAATAAGACAAACAATTTCCTGAGATAACTGGCCTGATAACCCTGGAAGAAATCAAATCCTGACATAGTTGCAAGAGGACAATGTCTTAGTGAGACTAAGAGCCCAAAGATGTCTTTCTTCCAATTTTACATCCATGTCTTCTGTGTTGTCTCTCTAACACCTTCTTATCAGGAAAGAAACTGTAGTTCTATAGTTAGGTTTTTATATTTTAATTGATTGCTTAAGTCTTACAGTTTCTTAAAAAAATGCATATCTCACTCTTGTGGGCATCATCAGCTGAAAGGAGAAACATAACTGGAAGTTTACCTGAATTAAAACCACTGAACTGGACACTGCATAAAGAAGGGTCTCACCTTATTGGACTTACTCTCCTTCACAAAGATCCTGGGAACTTCTCTTGAAGCTATTCTTACTCACTTCTCTTGTATAAGCTTGTTGGATGTATATATGAGGGTGTGTTCCATCTTACAGTGCAATATTCTACCCTGATGTTAAATAATCCATTTTGATATGAAGGTTATGTCAGTCCATTCCAGGAACTGCCACCAGCCTTTTTTTTTCCTGACCTGAAATCTTATTTTGACAGGTTTCCTATAATATGGCCTGTTAGTATTATTCTATCTGTTTTCCTGCTATTACTGTCAAAAAAATTGTTGCTGTCTGAATTTCTCTGAAACACTCTAACAGAAAAAGCAGAAACAGTACGTCATATGAAGCAGTCATGCAAAATTGTCATAAACATTTACTAACACCGACATAAAAATTACTTGTTCACGCTTAGTAAAGTGATCATCAAGAATGTAAAAGTCAGTAGTATTTTGCCTAGAAAAATGCTTATGTGAGACAAATTGGTATGAGTATTTGGTCTCTCAAAAGCAGAGTGAACACAGGAAATTCATATCAAAATGTAAATCTAACAGGACATTTTACTTTTGAAGTTTCTTTACAAACTGGTTTTTTTTGGTATTTTTTGTTTTTTGGTTTTTTTTGTTTTTTGTTTTTTTTTTTTTGTTTTGTTTTGTTTTTTTTGCAGTGATAGTTATTGAGCATCCTAGCCCACAGTACACAAAAAGAGAGAAAGGACTTGTTCAAGACCACGGAGTTTGTCTACCCTCTTCATGTTTTCCACAACAGCAGTTGTGGCAATAATTGTCCATAGTAATCATAATAGGTTTGACCTACTTTTCTTCCATGCCATAAAAAGAAGGCATGGAAGGAATTGAGGCACATGGAGGCTCCATCACAAGATGACACAAGCCCATCAGCACCCACTAACTGGCACTGGTGCTCTATCAGGTAGAGATTTAGTTTCTTTTCCTGTCTGTGGGGTCACAGAACTACTTTAAAACATGCAGTATTTATATTTTAAAAAAAATAAACTGGTAGTTAATTATCTTCTGTACTCTTGCAAATATCATCAGTATCACAGAGTGGACTGGAAAAAAAAGCAACAAAACTTCAGAAGATGTTGTAAATATTAAAATTAAATCAGATGTCAACTGTTATTTGCAGAGATGAAAAAAAAAACCCAAACATATTTACCCCTCCCTAGTCTTAACTCCTGAATACAAATAAAGGAGTCTTTACTCCTACTAGAAAAACCTCAAAAGGTAGAGCCTGATGTTTATAGAACAGCCCCAATAAATCAAACAGGGATATTACTGCTGCATTTGATTTCATTTACGTGCTGACACAGTAGAAATACCTGAGAGGACAATTTCTAGACCTATGAAACTGAGAAAGACATGGAAAGTGCATAACTGGTGGATGTTTGACCAAGATGTGTCTTGGGCATTAGGGTTTCTTTTAATTTATTTTCACAGTCAAACTTGGTTAGAATTGACTGTGTACTTTACTTTCTGCTCTGTTTCTTTGGATTTGGTTTCTTTATTCTATTTATCTACACCACTCATACACACAAATAGTCCCATTTTTGTAACCACTTGAAGAGCCTGAAATTTCTACTTTCTGGACAGAGTAAAAAAAAAAAAAAACCCAAGTGTATAAAATATGTCTTATATTCTCATCCTTTTTTGTGTTTGTTTTTTTGGTTCTCAGCCATTGTATTCCTTAGCTTTGCTTCTATTTGGTTATTTAAAGCAAGTATGAGAAGGTTTTATTACTGATAAGAAAATTTGCTGCATAATTAGGACTGGTATATTTGAATTATGTACAAAGTACATAGTATGCAAAAGATATTAGAGCATTACCATTTCTACTCTGTGGTATATGATGAAGATAATAGGATATTGGATGGGCAGATAGATAAAAATGTGAGAAAATAAGTTGATCAAGCATATTTCCTGACTTGTCCTGTTTACATCTACATTGCAAAATTTTTGTGATAACTATACCTTAAAACAATCATGCCCACTGAGTCAAGAGTAGACATGAGGAACCAGCCTTGTTTTTGATTCATCCTATTTATAGAGTGTTACTGTTGTACAACCTATTGCTGATGAATGTCCCTTTTTCCATCTTCTTTGGGTTTTTTCATTGATCTCATCAGTAGTTGACATGAGATGCTACTCCATTAGCAGCAACAATTCAAGCAGTTAGACTGGTTCTAAAAAACAATGCTTCTTTTGAAACTAAAATGCCTTTTCTCTGAAAAGTCCCAGTGTGTGTAAGATAAGTACTATATTAGCAGCTAGAGGAAAGTTAGTTCGTAAACTATTATAGCTGTGAAAACTATTGCAGGAGGACAATGCTTATGTGGATGTTTGTAAAAACTAGGTAAAAGAATAATGAGCTGGACATATACAGTCTAATGAGAAACCCAGGAGAGTTACATTCAAGACTTTAGTGGTACAGTAAGTAAATCCAAGCCAAAAACTGTCCAAATATAGCATTTAAACTACACACATTGCTCTGATAATGACTGAAGTTTGAGTATCTATTTTATGGACTAAGCAATTTACTAACTAAATTTGCACCTGATGATATATGTATGACAGATGGTAACCCATAGGACATAAATGGCATCCTATACAAGGAACTGATTTAATTTTGAAAGTGATGTTGAGCCTGTGCCCTCTAATTTGAGCCAAACCAGTGGTCACCAGACCCATGCTGCCTTTGTAGATATTAAGTGGACAGCTACCAGCTACAGCAAGATGCAGTCGATGTATATAGTAATACATCCAGGAGATACCTGGGAGGAAGCAGGTGCTCCTGTTGTTTCAGGCCATTACTTCGCAATGACACTACATTTGCCCCACATTGCCCGCTGCAGTTTTGTGCCAGGGCACAGCAGGTGCTGTGACACTGCATCCTGTGCAGGAGAAGCCATGCTTACGCCAGTAATTAACCTATCCCCTCCCGTGAAATACACCACTTACCCTTGACGGACAACGAAGAAATGAGAAACACACAACAAAGAAAAAATAATGGTTATGTTCTGCAGATGCACGTGCAGTGCAAAATGCAAGAGTTAGTCTGCCTCCCTTAGTGTCTTGACCACGGAACTCAGTCCAGAGGACATCACTTCCCTGGTTTGCATAGAAAGGAAGGCGAATTCTCCATGAGTATTAGAAGCAAATCTTCCCCAAAATATGCCAAGATGTCCTGGAGAAAAAGAAATCAAACCAAGCATCAAGGGACAATTATCTTGGTTAACTGTACTTCAAAATGTGTTGTAAAGTGCATTCCATCCATCACTGGATAATTCCCATCTTAGTAATAGTGGTATATCTTCTTTTTTTTTTTTAATTCCAAGGATTCATTTCATCTTTTCTGGTACTTTGAATCAGACAATGCTAATTGGAAAAGACAGATTTCTTTAAAAAATAAAGTTGAGGAATTCCAACTCAATTATGGGTTGACATCGCATTCACAAATTCAGTCCAGTGTGTATGTAAGAAGGGACTGACCATCTGTTTTATTGCTCATGCATATGTCTGCATGGATGAAAGATGTCCAGAACTATCTAATGTATTAATCTGCTAAATAATGCAGGTGTGTTTGTGCTCACAAAAATTTTATAGATTGCTTTATTTATTGATTTGCATTGTATTTTTATATTGTAAAGAAGTCTGGAAAAATATGGGTATTTTCACTTCAGTTAAACTGAGAGACATCTAATATACATTTCCCCTAAACTGATGAACTTTCTTGTGCTGGGTTTCATTCCATTAATATCATCAACACAATCTGCAAACATATTGCAGGTAGGTACTTTTTAAACTGCAAAATAATATTTTTCTAGATCAAAACCTCCTCCACTGCAGCAATGACACAAATATTTTTCTGGTAATCATCTTTGTTATAATTTGTGTGAACCTCTGGTCCAAATAAACTATTTCTCCTAAAGTTTTATTTTTTCAATTAACGTTCTCATAACTTTCATGATGGATATTTTATAACTATCTGTTTTGGAGAGGGTCTATGACTGGGGAAGGTTAACACAAAATTTAATACCTATTTTATTTGCTACGCATCCTCATGGATTACTCACTTGACACTGGGAAAGTAAGGTTCATAGCAGATAAATATAAAGGTATGTTTTATTTCCCTTCTTTCAGTCCTCCAACCACATGATTCTCTTCTTTACCTTCTCTAGGTTGCTCAGCTAACCTCCATCACATGGTGAGAAAGTGCTTATCAGTGTAGAACATGCACGAGGAATTATGTGGGCACAGCATCTAGGAACCAATGGAAAATTACAGAGCTTGCAGGATGCCATAGTACACTAGGATTTAGCACTAGGTTCAGTAAAAATGTGGGAAAAGACCCCAAAAATAACTTTAATTGGAAAAATCTGGTAACATCTTTCTGGAGGACATAGATCTGCCTATATAAAGAAAGGGAAATCAGAAAAACAATTTTCATAATACAATGAACCATGAGGAAATGCAGTTTTATGTTTGTGAAATTGAATCAAATAAATATTGAGGATTTAAAAAAAATGTTCAGGTTGATGTTATCAAAAGATAAATATTTCACTCTCTTATTCATACTGGGAAATGAAGGGGAATAAAAGTAATTAAAATCTCTTCAGGAAAATTAATGGTAATGTGAAAATTATGGTTTTGACAAGGAAATGGATTCAACAGAAAATTCCAGAGAAACTGTGATAAAAACCTTTCTTCAATGTCCCACTTTTAAAGGAATTGAATGCTGCAGGTATGAGTTCTTTATTTTTCATCCACACCACTATACTGTGTAAACACTTTCCTAGTTTTTACAGGATAATTCTTCCAATAAATGTGTTGAAGTGGAGAACTGTAATAATTCATTTTGCAAGTGATGGCAAACTTTTTGCTGAGGTTCAAAATGAAGTTTTTGTGGCATAATTCTTTTTGTCCTCTAAGCATCAATTCAGTGATTTTCCACATTGTGAAGAAATAAAGGAAATCTACATTAAAAATGTTAAAAAACTATTTCCTTGGGGTATACATTAAAAAATGCCATTTACTTTAACAAAACAGCTATTTCTCTATTCTGTATATTTCTCAGGTCATCAAATATAAAATGAAGTTATTTTAGTTTTGAGTTCATTATTTAAAACTATACATATTTTCAGCTACAGTGCATTTTGTATATTTGAATACATTTGCATTCAAATTAAATTTGTAGCACTGTTTGTGCCTTCAATAACTTTACTTGAACTCAGTGAATTCACATCAAAATAGATTTCTATCTGAATGCAATTACATAAAGAAAATTTTTTCCACAATATTTTAGGTGTTGAGAGTGTATGTAGCACTCTCAATTTCTTGAAACTTCAGAAACAGAAGATTTGAAGATCGAATTTAAAACTATTTCCTATTATAAGACTGGTAAAGGATATTTGTACTTGCAATAACAACAACTCCATAACATATAGCAATACAATTTTTAATCTTTCGGTAAGTTACCATTTTCTTAAAAGTGCGTGTCGTCTAATTTATTTAGAGAGAATCTGATTAATTTTATTCATAGAATTCAAAATACGAAGATATGAAGCAGGCACATGAAACATAGCATGTAATGCTTAATTAAACATATTGTCTCTTTACGATTTGCCAATATCTGTTTCTGGAGAAGATATAATTTATGATCAACTAATTACTCACCAAACCTTTTGTGGAAACGCATCTATCAATCAATGAGCAATGCCATAAACATTGGTAAACATAAGAATTACTTTCCTAATTTCAAGACTGAAAAAGAGAAAACTTTTAAAACTCTCTTCAAAAAAAGGCAAAATAGCATTCACTAAATATCTTCAGGAATATATTCCAACACTTCATTCAGTTTTGCAAAGATGTTAGGTAACCTTCAATTTCCAAGCTCTCTTTGGCAGGTGTGGAGAAGCGTAATAGGAACTGTAAGATGAAATGACAAGTTTGGTATAACATTTTCCTCACACTGAGGCTGGGCAGTGGGTGGTGGGACCCAGCTCTGCGGGGTGTGGGGGTGACCTGTGACAGGCCTGGGAGCCGCCTGCCCGTGACCTCTCCCTGCCTGTCCGGCCTCCCCAGGGCAGTGTCTGACCCTGGTTCCCAGCTCTGGCCCAGCCCCGCTCTCCTTCCTTGGGAGCTGCGGGACCGTGTCCCATCTCTGTGATGTCCTGGTCCTGCCAGACGTGCCATGAGCCACAGCTACTGGGTCCCCTCCCTCATGGGGCCGCCAGCGCTCCCTGCTCCCTGACACACGCAGCCCAGCACGATTTTAGCACCAATATTTAGACGGACAGGGATCAAGTGCTTGTGATCATGTATGATGATCCATCTGTGATCATCCACTGAAACACAGAAAATTGCAGAGCATGCCTGATATGTGAAGTGTCTTCTGTTAATTCGGAACACACTGGCAAAGTCTGAGCCTTTTGATTACAATGTATTTCTTACGTTTCAGTTAATCCTAATGCAATCTCAGTGCTGTACTGAAAATAATGAGCCAGGCACCAGATAGATATTCCTCTTCCATTATGTAACAATGAACTATTACCAAAAGTATGTTAACATTTCTATGGATTGAGACATCAGTGATAATAGGGAAAAATGCATTCTTTTCAATGCATTCTGTAACTCAATAGTATTTCTTTCAATGGAAATAAGGGGCAATATGTTATCTGAGATAACAGAGCTTTTACATATTTTTTGAGTTAAGAATGATTCTCACAAAGCAGCAGTGTCTAATTTGCCGTCACAATTAATTGATCTATATGAACAGCTACTGATAATATTGTGCTTTTGTAGAAGCCACTTCATTTTCTTCTGTAATTCGCAATTCTTAGAAGTGACAAAGTCTTAACCATTATTTTCTTAGAAATTCTGGTGGAATTATTTTATGATGACCTCCATTTGCATCCTGTCTTTTTGGACTATGAGCCACTGAGAATTTTGTCCTGAGAAAAAAGACAGCCGTGTCTAGTTATATAAATTCATGAGAAAAAATTTCTGCATTCATTCTGTAAAGCTCTTAAGTTCCCATGTCTAGATTTGCAGAAGGGATGTTACTGTTGGAGACCTGTGGTGATAAAATTGCTCTATGGATGCAGTTCAGTGCAAAATAGGCAGTACCTTGATGTTGCTTTTTGTAGTCATCATGCCAACACTCCAGCTCACACTGGGCAAGAGCTCTGTTTCATGCATGAGAACTTCACAATGACTATAGAAATTAGCCTGACATAAGCAAGGGCTAATTCTTGAGAACTTCCCCTCGCCATAAAATATAAGAGTTCTTTCAAATCTGGGAATTTTATTTTTATTTCTTTATTTATTTAATTTTTTGTATAGGCATTCTGCAGAAAGTACAGCAGAAAGATAGAGTTTGTTCCTTTTATATGTACCGGAAATGTTCATAAACTGCTTTTCCATATCCAGCAGGCTCCATAACCTTAATTTTCAGTGTCTCAGAGAACAGAAATTCATTAAATTGCTCATTTCTTCTAGTAGTGACAACTGTAGTGCCAACAGTCATCCCTAGATAATGTCAAAATATTGAAGAAATAAATTACACCAGTAAGCAAACAGCAAGGTTTGAAGATCATATGCCCTGTGCAGCATTTTTAAAAGAAATCACCATTCTTTTTCCCTTCAAAAACATAGTGTTCACATTTACTATCTTTTTTGCTTACGTTTGTCAAAAGAGCAACAGTTTCTAAGGGGAAATTTAGTAACTGAAAACAGAATAATATTACGCATTTATTAATAACAGGGAAGGCTAGTAAAATAATATGTTCAAGACAGACTGTGGCTTCGCAAAGCAGGTACGACTGTGTGCCAGCTCTGTAAGACACCAATGCCAATTTGTGGGAGGTAGTTTTTCAGTAGCAGCATCTGGCTTTTTGGCAGACTCTCCAGACTGTTTCACTGACAGTTTCTCTTCCCTCTAAGTTGGTCACTTGGCTGTGTCATTATCTGGGTGAGTAGTCTTCTTTGTTACAAAAAGCAAGGTTTATATCACCTCTCCTCCTGAATCTTAGCTCTTCTACTGATTTTTCCCTGCGTACCTGCTTGATAGCAACTTAGTCTGTGAGTATTACTGCTGGTATCAGCAGGATTAGTCAGGAAGTTGTCCTGAAGAGATTTGTCAGCATAGTGCCATCATTCCAGAAAACCCTTTTTATAAAAGCAGAGATTATATCAACAAAAGGGTTCTTTAGGGGTAGAGCTGTGGTGGGTAAAGGGATATTTTCCCAAATGAATGAAAATGCTGTATCAACAACAAGGTTTTCCTTAATTTTTGTGGTTTGGTTTGTTTTGTTTTGGGGGTTTTTTGCATTTTTTGCACTTGCACCCTTGCTGTAGCATTTTCCAGGGTAAATGTTTCTGCCAGCACACCCAAGAATCCAAACAGGTGCACTTAAAAATAGTTTTAAACATAGACTAACATAGAATTTAAGGAAACAAGGAAAATCCAGTTCTAAAGGAACCACATGTTCATAGAAGAATAGGATGATATTGTACACTGTAGAAAAATCTCTATTAGATATCCCTGTCCACAATACAAAGACATATGAAGTACTTAGATTCTTTTATTTTGAGGTTTTGGTGTACATTTCTCCACCTTCAATATCACAGTAAAATTTCATTAATTACTTTTATTCTGCATTTAATTATTAGATATATCCATTTCTAGATAAAACAGAAATAAAATTGGTTTTAGAAGAAACGCTTTTTTTTTAAAGATTGGAATGATTCTTAGTTTTTAAACTACTATTTGCAGAAGTTTAAGAATGTTTTTGTCAATTTAATAGGAAATTGCTTGCAAAAATATGAGTACTTTTAACATGGGAACTATGAAAGGAGCTGATTCCTGCAGTTTACTGAGCCAGCTTGTCTGGCCTGTACATTTGATGAGAAAAGTTGGATCAGATGATCCTTGGGGTCCCTTCCAAACTGGTATTCTATGATTCTGTGATTTTCCATAACAGCCCATCCATTAAATGTGTGTTGTCATATTTAGCTCTTGGCACTGCTTGTGAAAAAACAAAAGAGAGATACTGATAACTGGAATTTGTAATAGAAGGATTTATTTCCACTATTATGTTTACACATGTAAATTATATGGCTATGTCCCCTAATATTAATCTCAAAAAATATTCTGGAGATCTCCCATATATTGATTCTGGCACTGTGATTACATTTGCAGAATGCTAAAAATTATGTTGGCTTTGTTTTAAAATGCTAACATGCACACAGTCAAAGCTCCACCTTTATAAACAAGCGTTAAGATGCTCTGAAAACCAGCCTTTTAGAATGCATGCTGAAGCATTATATATTCCAACAGAAAATAATTTTAAAAACCCCACCAATTTTAGAAATTTTAATCTTCACTATTTTAATATATCTTTTATATTAAAATATAAAATTTGTTCTTAAAAATCTATAGTATTTTTAATATAGAAATTGTTTTGTTTTTTTCTGTAGCACAGCAAGACAAGACAGTTTTGCCACCTCACAACTGATAATAATGTCTAACTCTGTAGTGCCTTAGGGCTCTTTCTTCAAGCATCTAATTTATGCAATTGCAGATTAGAAATACTTAATTATTTTTATAATGACTGACAAGCTGCGGACTTTATTCTGCAGAATATATTGTAAAATCCTATGCTGTGAAATGCAATACTGAAAATTTGATACTAGTAGCATTTTATAGATATGTATTTAGAAATAAAAATTACTCATGAAAAGAGATTTTTGAGATTAAAAAAGGGGGCTTATTCTCCATTTATTTTTGACAATCTTATACCGGATTAATGGACGTCAGCTCTTTCAAAACAATGTTGGCATGGAATTTGACAGAAAATATGCCTAGGAAAGCTGTAACTTCAAATTAAGGGCCTAAACAGTGACAGAAAGATATCCGTTTAAACATCTTGTAAACCTACACCAAAAGCAAAGACAAAAATTCCCACCAAGGATAAAAATTCCCACCAAAGTAGAACATGTTTATAGATCACAATACTTGAGCATGAGTGTACATCAGGGGAAAAAAAAAAAGAAAAAATAGAACAGTTTTCTGGAAAAGTAGATCTGTCACGTATATATAATTACGAGAAATAAAAGTCTTAATTCTTGAATCAAGTTTGAATCAAGTTTGCATGACACAAAAGCATTACATCTGGGATTTACCAAAGGGTAGGTTATTCCTTATGAGCCACCTTAAAACACTGTCTATAACAATTAAATATTCCAGTAAAGTTTATAAAAGTTAAATCTATTCCTAAAATTACCTTAACAGTTTAAACAGAGTTTAGATCAGATTACAGGAGATTTTTTCACTGAGATATTGAATGGTAGAAAGAGGTGAGCAGAGCTGGACAGTCATATACTCCTGGAGGCATCAGGTGCTACAATATGAAGAGAACTTGTCACAGTGGTTGGAGACAAGACTGAAAATGCCACCACTATGTCTGCCCAGTTTTCCTGTCAGCTTTCAGTCATGAAAACCCAAAAAACTAGACATAATAGTGCTGAAATTGTATATTAAATCACTATGTTTATAATCTCAGGAATATAGATAAAGGGAGGTGGGTGTGGAAGTGGGACCACAGTCCCCTGGGACTCTCAAATTTTTTCCTTTTAGGCCAAGTAGGGGAAGGGTTTATGGCAAGATACAAGCCTTTCAAAGACTAGGTTGATTGAAAAACTCCTCACACTACTGCCTAATGAAATACTGGTCAGTGCACTAACCATGTCAGGGGATCTACTAAGCAAGAGTACCCTACACTCTGTTCACCTCACTCTTCCCTGCATTTTCCCCATGGTCATTGCAACCACAGGGTTAACACAGTTTCTGTGACACCTCCCCAGCCCTCCTCAGCTCTGCACGAGAGCACTTCTGCTAGATGCTCACTGAGACATATTCCTGAGTCCTCCACATTTCAGACATTTAAGGCCAGTATAACCTTCTCCTCACATCTGAAAGTTTAAAGCATTCTCCTCAGGCCATATGAAGCAACTGAAGTCATATTGTTAAGTAGTGCCAGCTCATGCAAATGTTGGCATTGGAACCGTTGTCCAGTGAGAAGATCAAATATCAAAAAACTTCAATGTTTTCATAATCTGCAAAAACTTTGTCAAAACTCAGATTTCTCTCATTTTACATTAAACATGTTAGATTTTAAGGTATGAATTAGATTAGGCCTAAGATTGCCTTAGGAAGCTTCAGTAGAAGAACCTGTATCACCTACAGCAGCAAAGTAATTTATCCACCATAGATCTTATCACTAGTGGCACATCTTTCTCATCAATTTGATTAGACATCTCTAACTGAGTTTATAAATTGGCCAAAAGTATTGGCCGAAAATAGGTGTGAATTCAAGAAAAATATTAAAACAACAGTTTATTTGCATACTTTTTTTCAAATAATGGTCAGTACCAGCCCCAGATCAACAGAATTTTAAGAATTTCCCAATCAAGACCTTATAATATCATTGCATATTGTTGCTGAGATTCAGAACCGTAGTATGGAGGTTAGGATTTCTTTGGTGACAAAAAAGTTGAGATATGAAGTTCTCAAACTAGAACTGGAAATGCTGAGGAGAAGCTGGGAGAATTTGAGATGAGGAGCTTTGTTAAAATTGACTTTTCCATCCCTAGACCATATAAATCCTGTTGATCAATGCTGAAAAGACAAGCTGACAAGTTAGAGAACACATTAAAAACTCACCTTTCATTTGCCTACTCTGACTATGTCGATGAGCCATCACCTCACAGTGAAATTTATATGTCCTAAAGACAGCTATTTTCTTTTTTTTGTGGTGAGAAAATATAAATGGGATTTGAAGCTTTAAGCAGTTTTAAATGATAGTTAGAATTATTTTTCAATTTAAGGTCTTATCATGGCTAAGGAATGGAATAAATAGATTTATTTTAAATTGCTTCATAGAAGATTAAGAAGTACTTGCATGAATTCCTTTGCAGTTCTACATTGTCAAAACAAAGAAGGCAGTCCTAGCATTAATGACTTTGAAAGACATTATTTAGTAACTCACGGTAGCACTGAGTTTATATTTCAAATTCCTAAACCTTTCAGAGAAAATATTGGGGTTTACTCCATTTGGGAAGTCATGGTCTGTGGACAGTTTGGTTTTATGCACTAATGCAACAAATATTAAAATGTAATTGGAAGTAAATTACTACTTATGATTTGTTTGCAACCAGTATAGTCTAGAAATTCCACCTGAAGGAAGAGATTACTGCACAGACACTGTAGTAGCATTCTTAGAGTCTCAACTCAGGTTGTTTTGGATAATTCAATGCATGAGAAGTCCTGGTATCAAAGTTTTGTAAGAAACAAGTTTATGGACGGTGTCTCATATGTCTGCTGGTTCTGCATTGTTTTCTCCCTTGGATTCAAGGCTGTGCTCAGAGGAGTGCACCTTTGTGCAAAAATAATTTCTCCTCCCTAGCTGCACCTCTTCTCCTAAAGCAGTACTTCTACATATGTCAACTTGTCAGGCTGGCTTGCTGCAGCAGTGATAAAGCAAATGTTTCAAGCCGAGGTATCTTACTATTCCTTTTAGTTTCCCTTCATGGTTTAGGAAGAGATATGTAGCTGAATGTAGCTGCCAGTATCAGCAACACCCATTAGATATAATATTTCATGTCACAAGAAATGATTGCAAAGGGTTTAGCTCTGCTTCACTTGCTCTGAATTCTGAATGACCTACATCCCTTTTACTCCAGCTATCAAAAAAAAGAGACTGTCTTAATGAGAAAATGCCATTTTGTAATCTTTTCTCTCCTTTTCCTTGCAGAATAAATTCATAAATGTGATCTTCTAAACATCTACTGTGTGACCATGAATGGTTGATCTGCATGCTTATGAATCTAGTAGCTGCCAAATTTATCCCTCTGTGTAGTCACGGTTGGTAGTTTTAACTGCAGTGTTTTTTGTCAAAGGTCAAATAGGCAAATTAAAATCCTCTGAGATGAAAGGCATGCCAAAGAATGCCGCTGTAAAATTGCATCCATATTTACCTTATCTCTCGTAATACATTTTGGACATCAAGTTAGCCACCAGAAACTGTAAGAGTTACCTGGAGGCAGAAGGATAATTAGACACTTGTATGTTTCATGTCCAAAATGGAACCTACATTTTCAACAGTTTTTATGAAACTTTGCAAAGCGTATCACTGTAATATAATTGCTACTGTCATCATTTGAAGAACAAATGCAAGTCCGAAGTTTTATAGCTGCTTTGTTTCCTATTAATCCCTCAATTTTGTGAGCCTTACTTCAGGTTCTCCCTTAGATAAAAGTATGAGCAAATCCAGGATAATAGTAATGAAAGGGTTGTGATATAGATTTGCTTCCACTATGTGCCGGTTTGGCCAAATTTAAAGGAGAATATCCTCCAAGGGAGAGGCAGGGTACCCCTCCCCCTTCCCCCCACCCCCAGGTTCGGGGAAAAAAAAAAAAATTCCTCGAAGGAAAGTGAAAGAGATAAAAACTATTTATTTAACAAAACACACAGAGAAAAGGATAATAATGCTAAATAATGAAATCCCTCGCTGTGGAGGGAAACCTGGGAAGATTTTCGGAGTTCTTCTCTGGGTGTGGCCTCCCTCCTCCTCAGAGCTGGGTTGGTGGGCCCCCTTCCAGGGGCCTCGGAAGTAAAATTCTCCCCCGATACGCTCCGGTGTTGTAAAACAGTCCCGAAGAGAAGAAGAAGAAAAAGAGTAAAAACCCAGAGTCCCAAGAAAACTCTCTCCAGAGAGAAAGAGCTGAAAGCTGGCTGGAAAGCAAGGCCGCCTCTGCCTCCCTCCCTGCCGCCGAGCCCCGAGCAGAGAGCTGTGTGTGTCCTTGAGCAATTGTTTTGAAAAGTTCGCTCAGTTTTTCTCTCGCACCCAGGCTTAAAGGCACAGAATTCATCTTCTGGGCATAGAGTGGTGATAGGGGTTACACACCATAAAGCCACCCCAAGACACACTATTATGGTGGGAAGTGTATTTCAACACCTTATATTCCCATCTGCTTGCATTTGCTCAACCAAAAAAAAAAAAAAAAAAACCAAAAAAAAAAAAAAAAAAAAAAACAAACCAAACTGGCTTCTTAGTATAAATCACTCTTACTCCAAAGATTCCAATTCAGGTGTGTCAGTTTATATTCACTGAATGTCGGGCCCAGTTTATTATTTGTTCACATGAAGTGAATCCTGCCCTTAATTAGTATTTAGATATGAAAAAAAACTCCATAACTTTTCCTTTGTGTGGTTAGTCTTCTCCTCTTCCTTTCAGACCATTTAAAAATTATCTTCAACATGAAGATAAAATTAAAAGGAGTAACCTGGGTTTTCTTTTTATTAAGGATATATGACAAAATAAATAAATAATTAATGCAGCTTTTAATATCACAAGCCCTAAAAACTGTGTGTAGCTGTAGACAGATGCAGATTCTTGCATATTAACTTTTTTATGGAAACCTGTGACTTATGTCTCCAGGTTGAATACCAATTTTTATTTCTGAAAGGACAGAATTAGCAAAACTTAGGCAGTATAAACCACTTCAGTAAAATACATAGGGATTGAATATAACTTGACTGTTTCTCTGTCAGTTTCCATTCTGATTTGAAAATTAATGATACAATTCTGCTGTTCTCCTCTCTATATAGTTATTAAATATATAATAAATAGCACTTCCAAAAGAACAGAAATGGATCAAAAAAAAAGGAGAAACGTTTGTCTTCTACCTGAGAAAAGCAGGAATACCAATGTAGAGGTACATTTTCTTATCTTATGAAGTTTAGCAGTACTAAGGGAACTATAACACACCATATTAATACATCAGGTGGAGTAGTCTGTCACCTAGGAAATGCTTCTAGGAATTTTAGAACAAAATCCTGGCCGGAATTTATATCTGTGTTGCCAAATTCCTAAGTGATACATAAAAGTATTACATATTACACTAGGCAGGTAGAAAATAGACAGAAGAACTACTAGTCCATTCAGTATAGAAGTCAAATAAGCAGAACATAACTCATGAATCTCTGAAGATCTGTGCTGTAATACTGGAAATTCATCACAGAAAGTCTTGTGAATGATCTATAAATACATCACTGAGAAAAGAGGTAGTACTTAACTAGTTTGGCTTCACTATTCACCTTTAAAGAATGGAGAAAGTAAATATACTTTTTCCAGGTCATGTTTTCTTCCTTTTGATAGAAATGCACTGTACTTGTACAAAGTACAATGGTGCTAATTATTAAAACAAACTCACTAAGAGCTGTTTGTGAATAGAACACACTACAATGAAGACAGGACTGAGTTGTCTCTCAGTGTAATCTGTTTTATAGGTGTTTGGACTATACCAACCAAAGAGTAAGCCTGTACTTAAACCTAATGATAAGATTTTTTACTTTTAATATAATTTAGGAATCTCTAACTACCTAAATCTCATTCCAGTTTTGTTCTCATTGCTTCCTTAGAGGGCATGTCTCAATTTTGTCTAGAGAGTTTAAAGGAGTGTATGAATTATGTTAAAGTAGATCTAAACCTAAGTTGTACACAATTATGGAGCTAGGATGAATGTAAATGATGATGCTTGTGTTCAAATTACTTGCTATCCTTTCTGTCAAAGTCTCAGCAAAAATTTCTACTTCATTTTGGTATTTATTCTTTTAAATAAATGTTCAATTTGAAGAACATATGTTAAGTGATAGAGGTGTTTATTTTTTTGTGGTAGTAGAAATGTGGCAGTGGGATATTTTTACAAGATAAAAATGAAAAGCAGTAGGATTTTCTTAAAATATACTTATGGTTGGTAAACATTAGAAGCTTACTTGAAATTGTATCTTTTCATTTTAGTGCCTTTGTACCTTATACTATACAGTGTGCAACTACATATTTCATTTTTGAGTGAGAATGTGATCTGCTGTGGTTTCATTGGCATCATTTTTGAACACTGTGAGATTGTAAGAAGCAGTTAGCTTTTCACACATCCTGCTTCTGAAAAAGAAGTCCATAGATTAAAAATGTTTCTTATGTCAGTCTGTATTTCTAATACATGGGAATGTACACCAAGGACTAGATTTAAATTATGAAATTCATAGTGATTAAGTGGATTAGAATAGCAGATCTAATAGCAATAATAGGAGACATTCTGCTCTACAAATGACTATCAGGATATGTTAAGAGATTGTTCTATTTATTTGTCCAAGGAGTCAGCAAAACAATTGTTACTGCAGCATGTGTGGCATCAGGGACTTCATCAAGATGATGCTGCTTCTGCTGTTAATTTATGCTGAGCAAGGTAATGAAAAGTACTGAAGGTAGAAAAGTGCTGAAGAATCATAAGCATCTTTTCTAATGCAGATGATATTTAAATGAAGAAAATGAAAAAAAATTAGGAAAGCCAGCACATTTAGTGCCTTCAGTGCACTTCAATATTCAAAACTCACAAGGTAATGAGGGCAAAACCAAAACCTGTCAAAGAAATTACACTGAACAAAACAAAAGAATTGAATGAAGAGGAATTTTAGGTTCCAGTGAGAAAATTCTGCTTGCAATTCATTGGAAGCAGGAAGGAATAGAAATTCGCTAGTGTTTAACTTGAACTAACAGCATGCAGTTCTGTTTTTCAAACTAACACAGTAAAAGAAAAAAAGAAATCTGTATGTCATTGTTCCTAAGTGACAAAATGTGACGATTTGAATGGTCACGCCCAGCATTTGTTGAGTGCTAGTAGGGACTATCATCTACACTGGTCTTTCTGATCTGAGCAAAATTTGCAGCCATTGACCCTCCTCAGAGACAACATGCTGAAAGAATTGAACCAAATACAGTTGCCAAAAATGCCACTCAACACAACGGATTTTTGATTCCATATCTACCATTCCTAACACGACATGATATCCACACATTTTATAGCTGCAAGTGAATCTGAACAAATTTAAAAATCAGTATTATTTTGTTATTGAACTGGTAGGATTCTCTGTAGATACCATCTGGATATAAAGATAATGCAGAAATGAGTCACAGCACAGCATAAGTGCAGAAATGAGTGGCAGGAAGTGGGCATGGACTACAGGGTGAGATTGAGACCACCGAAGACTCCACAAGCCCTTCAATCCATTTCCAGAAAGCTCTGAAAGGTCAGACTGCAAATGATACTGCTGCCCACATAGAGGTACACCCTCCCAAGCCTGGACAGTATCCCATGGACCTTGGGCATCTCATCAGCTGGATTGATGCAGATGGACCAATGCTTAGCAGCTGGATTGAAGGTGAGACCAGGACTGACATCCTTTCAGCTAGATTTACACAGGAACCAGGACTGGTGAACACTTTCTCATTTTCCTTTATCTTTTTTTCTTTTACTTGTATTTTTTCTTTCTCTTTTTGTTCTTTGATTCATTTCTTCCTCTTCTTTCTTTCTTCCTTTTCACTCTACCCCTTTATCCAAAACCCACTGCCATGTGATTATATAGTTGGTCAGGAACTAGTATACCAATTTCCACACAGTGTGCAATTTACTAATAAAATTAGCTGGTTATTTGCAAACCCTCTGACATTTGTAGTTTCTTTTGACAAATGAGCATTTATGAATCCTAGGTTCTTTAGGTTATCACAGAGGATAGGCTAATGTTAACTAAAGCATAATTTCCCTACCCTTTTTTTCATGAAAAGCCCTGTTTTTTCTGTCTATATTTGTTCTAATACTGTCTGCTAAATTTCTTTCCTCAAACTTCTGCATGCACAATGAATGAGAAGCTACAGGATCACTTCAAAATATTTTTTAAAAAATGGTGTTATGCATCAAGTTGTTTGTTATTTTGCTAAAAAAAGCTACATGCAATCCATCCCTTCCAAAACTTACTGGATCCTGTGGTAGGGATTGCCATGAAAGCTACTCCAGCTCATTTTCAATTTCACAAAACCATCTTAAGTGATAGAAGTATTTTGGCAGAAACAAGGGCAGAAAAGGTAGAATCAAGTCCAAGTGACCTGGAGTACTCAGAGAAATGCTATGTTGTAGCTGACCTTTCTCAGGTATTAAAAAGAAAAAGTAGGGGACTTACAATTTTTTTTTCTCTGACAGAAGTGTATGTAAAATTGCTGATAGTGACATTTGTAGGATAAGTGCATTTGGCAGTGAATTTTGGAAATACTGTTTCATTAAATTTTAATGAGCACTATGCAGGAAGACTGCAAATACTGCTCTGTGCTAATGTGTCACTGTAAAAATTGTCATATGACAGGCATCTCAAAGATAATGATGCTGAGAGATAATGTTTCTTTCCATCTTTTTTTTTCCTCTAAAAATCTGGGGGCTAGATAAAGAAATCCCACTCTGTTTCCCCATTGCTTTTTCAGCAAAAGCTTTCATTATGATAAGCAAGGAAAACATATTCATACCTTTATTAACTCTCTTTATCCTGTTAATAACCTCCAGTTCTTACATCACTGAATGATGTATCTGTCTTCTGGATATTAATGTAGCTGATACTTGATGCAGCCTGTAATGCATTGCATTGTCACTGGAAAAGATTCATGCTACCAAAATATAAAAATGACATCCACAGGTCCCCTGTGTTTGCATTAAATTGAACCGGACAATAGTTGAAAATCGATAGAGAGCTATGTTGGGAGTTCTGCATGTATTTTTGGAATTTGCTTTATAAGCTTTTGCTATTATTCAGTCAGAGAGCTGGATTCAAAAGGTAACCTTCCTGCTGCTTTTTTATATCACTTTCAGAAAACAAAGTGTTGCCAATCTGTGGGATAATGGTTCATTGCAGCTATTTCAAAAGTAATATAGATTACGAGAATGTGGAAGCAGCTGTCAGAAGGCCTGACCAGATAAATGGGATTCATTTATGCTCCATACACGGCTTCTTGTGAAACTACTCAGGAAAGAAATATGGATTCTCTGGTACCTTAAGGTCATATCTGTGCTGTTCTCAACAGACAGGATGTGGGTCTGGATGTAACTTTATATGAATTAAGCAATAGATAGCTTTAGACCAGACTGACCCGTGTCCTGTAGCAGGTCCATGAGCTGAGTCAACAGGGGCTATGCAATCACTGGACCTTCAGAAAAGAAATATAGCTGGTGAAGTTCTGTTACACAGAGCCTGTGAATTGATGACTTAGGCATTTGGGGTTTAATAATGATTTTAATAATTTAACCATGAATATTTTATAGCAATTAGGTTTTAACACTTCATATTTTTTAAAAATTAAACTTTGCAATTTTCATTATTTTCTCACCTCTTATTAAGCATTAATATTTGATTTGTTTAAAAGGCTTTTTCAGTAAGACTTGAAAGCTTTAAAACACATTAACAAGGAGGTTACAGTTTATTCTGTAAAATGTATATTTTAATAACTGCCAGGTATAGATACTTTATTTTTGTAAAAGATATTAAAATGTCACATTTTCCTGCAGCAAGAAGTATAAAAAAAAGTAGAAGCAGTATGAATGAAATCCACCTTGTGAGTCACATAAGAAGTGGTAGTCTAGATCCTTATCATGCAGAAGGAGTTTGCTGAACTTTGTTGCTGCACTGCCACATTTCCACATTGTAGTTTAGCAAGACACATATGGAACTCTACACCAAATGAACACAGTCCAAGCACATGCACAAAGTATGCTCAAACTGATCACTGCTCCTTTTCTGACAGTGTGATTTATCTGAGGTTTTCAGTCAACGTTGCTTGACCTGACTGAAAAGACTGAAGCATGGGTGATACCACCATAGAAATGGTCCCACACAAGGAGGCTTCTTACAGTGTAAAGAAGCTTAGAGTTTGTTACAGAGCATTCTTTTTCCCTTTGTGCTGTTCAAGATCATCATGAAACAAAGATAAATGTCTTAAATCAATCAAAGTGGGAGTACTTGGGTTTTATACAGTTGGTTTTCAGTCTTTTGGGGACAGTGTTAACTAAAGGAGGAGCGTTACTGTATTGAGGCTGCTACTGAGGGTAAATGAATGAAAAGTCTCTATTATATTTTTCTGTTCTTCATGTCCTGATTTATCCCGAACGTGAACTCTGGCAGTCTGTTTCTGTCCTTCCACAAAATACCATTTTTACCAACAAAGATTTTTTTCACACCAGTTTACGTAAAGGTTGCAAATATACTTGTTTGAATAGTGCTCAAAGCCTAACTGGGATCCCATGTTTTTTACATATACTTACAGGACTGGAGGCAGTGCTCTCCACATTTCTGAGCAGCCCTATTCCCTCTATGGGAAACACCATTCCCACTGAATTGCAACTGTTGCCTAAATAACATTCACTTCCATATTTCTTCAGATGCATAAAAAACAGACACGACACAGGATTTTAGTTATTTCTGAGACCACAGTAGAATTCTCTAGGCCATCTGGAGAGGCAGTGGAATAACCATTTCTGGAAACTTTAAAGAAAATATTTCATAGAGTGCATAGTGATTTAGGTCCTGTTTCAGTTTTTTAAGGCCAAAGCAAAATTATAAGGCCTAGGAACACTTCTGAGGTACCATGACTATGGACCCTGCAAAATCCTAATTGTATTCAAAGGACTGACCTACTGGATACTATTTCCTCCATACTGATATGCCTGGAAAAGAAACTTTATCAGGAGAGCCACCTTAGAGAAACAGCATGCCTTAGCAAGGGTTTTGATCAACATGAGAAATAACAAGAGGATACCAAGATCATACTGGGACAAGACCCCACACATCAACCTCAGTGCTTTTCAACTGATTTCTAAAAGACACCCCCATGTTCTCTAAGATTCAGAGGCACAGTATACCTGTTTCCCTGGTGGTACTTCTGTCCCTTGTTTAGATTCTATAAATTTTCAAATTTTTTAAGTATCCAAATAGATTGATAAGGGAGGGAAATTCTCTTCTGTCAGTTAGACATCCAGTAATGCATGAACGTGAACATCTAGCAGATGAGTTTGGATTCCACATAAAGGAACCAGGCACAAAATCTTCTGTCTTATATACACCTGATTAGAAGCATTTATAATATCCTACCCAGAATGCAATATATGATTTTCTGATTTACTTGCCTTGATCCCTCTACGTGAAAATGTAGTTGAGGTAGAAGCAACACAATCACCATGAGATCTAGGAAACTATTAATAGAATATTATTTTTCAAATGAATAAGCAAAACATCTTGCAAGTAAGATGCAAAACAACATGGAAGTTATAAGCAGAGAGTATGAGCTATCCATGATTTTCCAAAAGGACGCCAATTATCTGTCTAGTGTGGTAAGAATCCAGCTGGAGTCCCAGAGTAACGGATGATTTTCTTAGGATGAAAGGCAGTGGTTGGTGGGAACATGTTAACAAGGAACCAGATTTCTTGGTCATATCTAGAATCAGTTTTTGAATAGATGAAAATTATGGAAATGTTTTAGGCCACGGAAAATTAACTTGTTCGTGGCTCTTCCATAAGAGTCAATATAGGATGTTTCTTAAGAGGACATTGCAAGACAAGAACATGTATTCATACTGCTTCAACACCTTCAGACAGGGAAAACATAACTTCTATCAAAGAAAAGGCATTAGTTTTAATAAATATTTTTTTAGCTTTACATTAGATGTACTTAAGCTGAGAGCTTTTAAATCCTTTAGTGACAGAAAAACATATGTCTGCCTATTAAATGAACAATCCCCATATATATTAGTATAAATCATTCATATATTTTTATGTTTCATTTCATCCGATATATTTGGAAAAACTCTGCATACTTCAGCATTCTGTGTAACAGAAATTCCCCATGGATTTCTAGAATAAGTGTTTAATGTAACTGAGAGCAGAAAATGGAATCTCCTGTAGGCACTCTGGATTAAATGAAACAGCAATGTTTTCCATTGGGGATCTTTTAACTCCAAACTTGAATGCTTTATTATTATAAAAGAAAAGTAATTAACACTTTATATTTATAACCACACAGCACCTTGAGGACTTCAGCCGGCCAGAGCTGTGTTGTTACACAGCCAGACTTGGAGGAACCAAAGGCTAGCATAACTGGCCAAGGAAGAATCCACTTTAGTTCATGTTGTCAAACCTGTGGGAACAGAAGGAAGCAGTGTTTGAGGGCCTGTCACTGCTCTTGCCAGATGTGAATAAAGTAGATGACTTTGAAACCACATCAGTCCTTGCATTCAGCTAGAGCTGAGCTGGTAGAGCAAGGAAATAAAACCCCCTAAACATGCAACTAGAGATTTTTTTTTTTCTTCTTATCAGAAATGAGACAAAGGGGAGAGGGATTTTAAACTGCAGATGCTTAAGCAGCATTTTTTTGACAGGGGGCCAATTGCAGGATTATAACATAGTGTAAAGAGATTTGCACAAAGATAAAAAGGGTTATAAGTGGGTAGATTTCGGAAACAACTGAGTTCAAATTGCAGGACACCTACTCTACCTTATTCTTGACATTACTAAAAATAAGAACTTGTTTTTTAAAAAATGGTTCACATTTTCTTCAATAATGACATAAATACACTCTTCTGGATGATGTCTAGAATGCTCTTAATCCTGTCAAAAGTCTTCTCACATTTATCATGTATAATGTCAGTAGGGTCTCGGACAGAATAATTTGTTGAGAAAGACTTATACTTCTGACCTTGATGCAGTACTAGCTTTTCTGTTTGATAACTTTTCTCCTCTTTGTCACAGATTTTGAAATCTAGGGTAAAAATTTCTGATTAATTCAGTGATCTTTCCTTGCTAGGTTCTGAGCCTTGATTGACAGGTGAGTCACTTTATGAAAACCACTTACATGAATCCTAGTTACCTTAATTGCAGCCATCTATTTCTGCTCTGCACTAGGTGACTCAGCTTCATTCAGATCACAGAGATCACAACCAAATTGATTTCTTAATGTGTGTGTATCAATTGAATTACTCTATTTAGCACATTGTGTCTGAAGTAACCTTAATGCTACACAACTAATTTTGGCTTGTTTAATGGTTACTATAAAGAAAAAAGTTTATTTTAATTCATGCTGAAATGAATAAAGAAATCTAGAAAACCTGAAGGATTTCTTATCATTTTGACATTGAGCCAGTGAGTTCTTAAGGACACCTGAAAACTCAAAGGTAGATCTAAGGTAGAAGTGTAGACTCCATCCATCCCAAAGACAAAATATTGTCACTGGCCTTAAATGGAGTGGGGAGAAAATAATAAGGGCGTGTCCTGGGTTGCAGTGTATTCTATTACCATCTACATGAGCTGTTGAAACCAGGTGGGTGGTATTGCTTGCCTCCACCCTCCGGACTATCTTCTGTTGATGGGCTCATCAAGGTTTTGCCACATGACTCATAGATAACCCACTCTGGACTATCTGCTGTTAATGGCCCATCAAGGCCTTGCCACATGACTGACAAAATTACATCATCCCATTGTGAGATGCTCCGCCCAGAGGGAGGAACCAAGCATTCTATCATGGATATAAGATGAGATTTTGAACACCACAGGCAGCCTTCTCCACTGTATTCCCGGAGCACGAGAGCTACACAGCCACCTCTGCACCTTCCGAGACCAGACCCTTCTATAGGATCACCGCTTCCAACAGGACTTCATTTGGACTGCTACCAACACCCTGACCACACAGGGTGTCAGGTTGTATTCTGAATCTGTCAGTGGTTTTTCTACTATTGCATTTATTTTACTTTTTTTCCTCTTCCTATTAAATTGTATTTCTGACTTGCAGTCTCTCACTGGTTTGTTTTCAAACCTTGACAGGGTGGTATGGAGGGAGGACTCAAGGAAGAAGACTTCCTAAGCACAACATTTTCTTGATGGGCAAATCAATTACCTGCAATAGAGCAACTACAGAATTTCCAGGAAGCTTGTGCAACTGAGTTGATGTTATCTCATGGTCAAAAACCTGTGATTGCAAGAAGTTGTGCCAGTGTTAATTAGTGTAATAATTTAGCTTGGATGCAGAAGTGTTTCAGAATATGGTGCCTGACTGAGGAGAAAAATAAGTGCTAAAATGTGGATTTCTGCACCTTTGTTTTTAAGAATGATAAAGTGTTGAATGAAGACATGTTGTCGCAAATACTTGTATAAATTCAAAAGTGTATTTCAACTCCACTAAGTGTTTTAAAAGAGCAGATTAGGAAATTAAAGGTTTTGTTTGAGATTGCTATTAAAATTCATTCACTGTTGGTTTCAGCATATCACTCTACTGCTAAATAATTTGCTATTTTTGTGGTCTGATTGACAGATAGTTTCAGAGTAAGGGATGCAAGATTGCATTAAAATAAACTAAAACTCTAGATCTGACTATGTGGTGTAGATATTTGTATTTGCAGTCTGGAGTTTAGAATGTTTATCTTTTCATGAATGTGACTTAGTAGGAAATTAACTTCTCCTTTAGAGACCAATTTTTGCACAAGGTTTAAGCAAATAGGGCCTTTATTAATCGTCCCTTTCTCTGTAATATTCTGCTTTCAATTCAGTAAAATCCCTGTGTGCTTTCAGAATGCTGAAGATTAAGTAACTCTAGTCTTGAAAGCAAATTTTTTTCTGATATTAGTGGAAAAGTGTTGTATGTTTCCAGGCACACTGGTAATAAATATACCTCTATATTGATTTCTTTAGCATAGATATATGTGGTATGTTGGTGAATGGTCTTATTAATATTCATTAAATTCTAAATAGCTTTCTTTTTAATGTATCTATTTAGGAAATGAATAATTCATGCATGTATAGGAAGCTCAGTGCTGTCACTTACAGCATAGACCTTTGCTGATCTAAGGAGGTGTTTGAACTGAAGGACACTCTAAGATGTGCAAAGCAATTGAAACATTGAGCACTGCTCAGCTTCTTACCACCAAGGGCATTTTTTTATCTTGAAAATTTCACTGACTCATCACTCTTCTTAAAGCACACATTCTCAAATCTGCTTTAGAGGAATCATACATATAATTTTAATATAAATTCATACTTTACAAAAGCTGAAACAGTTATGATTTGTTCACCATTAAAAAGGGTGGGGGCCACTGTAAGGCTTCTTACCCACATATGTGTTGGTAATTAATGAGAATGCTGCTTTTGGAGTGCATGACCTACATGCAGGTTTCTGTCACAGAGGGTTTGCATCATAGAAGACATTAATTTTAGTCCTACCTTAGGCTTTGTACATGTCTTGCAGTAGGTCCTCATCTCTCTGTGTTCCAGAAACCCACGTCTTGCATTTAGTTGCCATACCTAGAACATATCTATTTGCTGTGTATTTGAGATTGGTATTTACATATATACAATGCATTGCAAGAGTTTTTTCACATTTGTGTATCAGGATGGGCCAAAATTGTAGTTGTTTTCTGGCTGTATATGTAATACAACTGATGCTCGTGTGAGTGAATAAGATTAATTATATGTAGAATCATAGAATCATAAAATCATTTCGTTTGGAAAAGATCTCTGAGACCATTGGGTCCAACCACTAACCCAGAACTGCCATGTTTGCCAATAAACCATGTCCTTAAGCACCACATCCACTCATGTTTTACATGCCTCCAGGAATGGTGGCTCAAAACATCCCTGGGCAGCCTATTCTTACCTGGGAGAAGCCACCAACCCCCACCTCCCTGCAACATCTGCTGATGCAGTTGTAGAGAGTGATAAGGTCCCCCTTGAGCCTCCTTTTCTCCAGGTTAAACACCCCCAAGTTCCTCAGCTGCTCCTTATAAGACTATTGCTCCAAACCCTTCACCAGTTTCATTCACCTTCTCTCGACCTGCTCCAGCATCTCAGTGTCTTTCTTGTGGTGAGGGGCCTAAAACTGAACACAGAACTTGAGGTGTGGCCTCACCAGTGCTGAGTATGGGAGGACAATCCCTGCCCTGGTCCTGCTGGCCACACTATTCCTGATACAGATCAGGATGCCATTGGCCTTTTTCTGGACACAAGCTGGATCATCTTTAGCCATCTGTTGGCCAGTACCCCCAGGTTTTTCTCTGTCAGGCAGCTTTCCAGCCACTCTCCCCTAGACCAGCAGATCAAGATTCTCTGGTCAGACTGGTTATATCCTTTTGCCTCTTTAAATTAATTTAAAGCTCTTTCAACAAGCCACATTAATATCCCCCCTTTGAGACAGGTATGCCCTGTCCATCACCAGCAGGCCTATTGTCATGCAAACCAACTCATGATAAAAAGACCTCCAAATTATATGGAGTTATGATTAATAACACACTATTTATAACTAATGTTTTGTAAAGCAAAGGTGCTCAAATCTGCTAATACTTCTATGACTAAATTTAAATTATATGATATATTGATATCTGACTTTATTTGGAATAAATTTTGCCTACTTCTTTGAGGTCTTCTTATATGTTTTCTCTTTTCTTATTAAAAGCAACAGTCTCAATAAGGCTTTAAATGCCAAAGTGAAGAGTCCAATATAAAATATACAGAAAACATAAATTTCCTGCTTTCTTTCTGTACTCAGAGTCAGCAAGGGTACAGTATGAAAGGGCAATAAAAAGGTCATGTCAACAACACCTAAAGGCACATAACAGCCCTCTTACACAAGTTATAGGGAGCTTAAAAAGCTCTGCAATTTTTTTTTTTTTCTCAGCAATGCTCTCATCCATAGTACACTTCCCTGTATTTTTGTCTTGATGTGCTTCCAGGACACGTGTCCCTTTCTGATTAGCTTGAACACAAGACTTTATTTAAAAGGAAATATGCTCCTACTTCCCTTTGGAAGACTAAAAAGACAGATCACAGACAGAAATGTCCAGTTATTTGGACTGTAATGAAAATATTTGTGGTTGAAGGAAGAAAGGACGTTTTGTGGTCTGAACTGAGAAACACCTTTAATATGACTCAAATAAGAAAAGTTGACCTTTATTATAAAATGCTGAATTTTTTTTTAAGTTATGTTTGATATGGTGGAAAATCAGAATTTCTACAAATACTGAGATTTAAAATGGAAAAACACAAGGTATACAAAAACATATCTTTCCAGTTTACACTGCTGAGGGAAGAAAGTAGCCATGAATGTGCATGTTTGATACTTGGTCACTTTTCCTTTTCCCTTTTTTTGTTTTAAAGCAGTTATTTTTATGATAGCTCATGCAATGAAAAAATGTTTAATCACTCTTGCCATACAGATTATTAGAAAATGTCTATGCCATGTGGATTTATCTATGCTCTTTCTTAAACATGGCTTGCTTACACACACATAGAATAAGTTCTTCAGTATAAGTGTTCAGGGAAAAACTTCAGCTTTGTCATTTATGCTTAAGCTGAACAGAGCTGCCTTTCATGCTTGATGTGCAAGACTTCTATTCCAATTTCAAATGTTTTTAGTCCAGACATGCCTTGAGAAGAAATGAATTAAAAGAATAATGGTCATGTTTAAGTAAAAAAAGAAGACTGAATTCATAGTAGGATAAAACTCATTTCATGTACACAGAACAAGAAAAAGAATGGATTTCATTTCTTTATCTTTGAGAGGAAGGTGAGAAAGAAGGGGAAAGGAGCACTCCAGAATACCTGCAGCATTCTTGTGCTCATGGTTTCTACAAAAAGGTTTATTAATCGGCCCTTTGCAGACCCATTCCTTCATTTGTCTCAAAACAGCCTCCTGCTAGTGCTATACAAAGAAAACCCTTTCCTGTGACATTAGTGGTGGACTCAGAACGCCTCCAGCCATCCTTACAAGATTTCCAGCTGTATGTTGATCTGCTCTATGTTATGGCCCAGTGCATTTTTTCTCACAAGTTTATCCCGTTATTTATTTTATTTCAGTCAGCTTTGTAAGAGTGAGACCAGGTATGGAAATTCACATGGAACCTCCACAGCAAGGCTCAGAAATTGAATTGAAAATTACAAAAATAAGGTTTTCCCATGCAGCTGAAGTGCAAGATGATGTCCAGCAGTACCTGTGTTTCCTAGATGAAGACAGAACAAGAGAAAATTTTCTCTGAAATCACAAGAAGTTTGATAAAAATAGTGTGACAGTTCTGTCACGTTGCACAAAGAAACCACATTGCAGAAGGCACTTACCCCTAAAAAAATCATATTAATTTGACTTTGGAATATCTATAGAAACTATTGCAATAATAATGCAATGTCAAATTATCCTGGGGGAATTTCTATTGCAACTCGACTGAAAACTTTTGTCAGATCATTAGAGGCTTTCAAAGAGAAATCTGACCTCTGTGCCTTATAACACAGTGCTGCAGAAAGCAAACTAGCTAGGCAAAGCCAGAGAAGTACTGCAGAGGGAAACATCTTCTGCTAGCCTCATCAATAGTGCGTAATTGGTCATATGAGATAGAATCAAAGTGTTTGTTTCATTGTTGCTAATTGCCTCATTTCATCGACAGTCTGAGTTTTGCCCTCCCTCTATTTTGATATTGCAGTATGTATGTATGTGGAGGTTCCTAATAGCTGTGTGAAACAGAAATACTTAGGTCTGCAGAGATTCTTGGGAAAAAACCTTGGGCAGTCAGTACATTTCACTGTTATTTTTTAGTTCTCAGTATCTAATGTTCACAGGACAAGGATCAGCATGAGATGCTGGCCTTTTGTGTAAAATAGTGTGGTACCACATTATGACTAATGCATGGTGGAGCTTAGTCCATAATAATTTATTGCCCTAGTTCAGCCTAGCCAGCTAGAAAGACTAAAGAAAAGAGATTGCTTTGCAGTTTGTGTTTATGGTATGCATAGCTGGGAGGCAGACAGGTGACTTTGAAAGACCCCAAATGCTGTGAGTCTGGTTTAGTTCTGACCCAGGGTCTCAGCTATTGCTGCCGAGGACAGAACTGTTACTGCACAATGAACATGATACCTCCTGGTTTCTTGTGTTGAATTGCAAACTACAACCAGAGAAAGAGCAAACAAGGGAGAGAGATACTCCTTCCTGACCTATTGCTAAAAAAGTGGTGTGTCTCATGCTTTCAGCTCACAGAGAGATGCCACAAAATTCGACAACTTATTTGCCTCTTACATCTTGTAGAAGCAATTTGCATTCTGTCATGTTCTTTCACACATGGTGTTCAAAACAATTAAAAGAAAATTGCACCCATTTTGCTCAGTGTAGCAGGCTGAAAATTTCAAAGATGAGAAGCACTTCTCAGCATGACTAAACTGTGAAGTGTTTTTGAAAATAAGGTTTTTAATGATAATTGACATTAAAACCTTTATTTTCTAATACATTTCACAGTTTGTGCTTGTCGGGAAGTGCATGTTTTCTTTGAAACTTTCTGCTTGCTACACTGAGCAGAAGTGATACATTCTCTTTAAAATGAAAACCAGTGATCTTTTTTTTTGTTGTTTTTGTATTGAAAAAAATTACTATCCAAGGCTTACAAGAAACTTTCCTAACTTTCCCCCCAATGTCTCATATTAATATTCATCTGGGTAGCTGCAAAACACAGAGAACAAGTCTTATATGGACTGCAGTGCAACTTCTTTCAAGTACCGTAGAGAGGAAAATCCTCACTCCATAAATATAACTTAGGTAGCATGTATAAAAATGCCATTCCTTTTCCTTCCTTCAGCCAACAGCTTTCCCTCTTGGCAGTTCTGTGATCAACAATGTACACTGACAACTGAATAACTGCAAAATCAATGAAAACGAAGAAACCTTGTGGGACAAGTTTTGCAAATGAGAGTACTGATTGGTTTGGGAGGAGGGTTTGACACTCAAAAGTGTCAGCTTGTGCAGATAAACTGAGCTTCATGGGTAGAGAATTGTTTTAGCAACAAGGCTCATGATTAATGCCTTCTGTACATAACCAGACTTGATAGCACAAGGCAGAAATAAACTCCTATAATCAAAAAAAAAAAAAAAAAAAAATTCAGCACAAAAATAAATGGAGGTGAGGTGGACAATTCTTTCAACTTTTTAGCAAAACACTGAATCATCTCAATGAATTAAGCAAATCCTTTTGGAATGAGAACATGGAAACAGGCATTCCTATTCTCCAATAAGTTATCTTGAGCAGGTGTTCATTTCTGAGAAGGAAGACCTGAAAGAAAATTCTTGGGTAAAATAAATTTTGTTACATATGGATGTTGTGACAACAGAGGGAGCAAACACTCTGAAATTTATGAAAACTTAAAAAATGACGTTTTCATAGCTTTGGAGGTCAACAGTTCTGTTTCTCCCCAAGAGGGAAAATATCACTACAAACATATTTAACTGGTCAAAACCAGTTAACTGTTAAGTTAAATTTTGCTTTTGCTTTACCCTCCCTTTCCATCCTCCTAATATATATTAACAAAAGCATAAAGTAAGAGAACCAATATTACATCTTTATTCAGTACTTTTCTACAGGACTCCAGTTGTAAGTAAGGATTGAATCTTGATTTCTTCATAAAAGATGGATTTTTTCGTGAGTTTCTGATTTAACCCTAATTATAGTTTTCTAATAGGTAAGTGTCGTGCTTCTGTTGTTCATCCAATATATTATAGCTCCAAGTGCTGAGATTCTCAGAGGTTTTCCTTCCTTTGTGTAAAACATTTAATATTTTATTAGTAGTGTACAAGCCTATTGACATCATAGTTGAGAATTTAAAATTACCTTTTGGCTTTTTCATTGAGTTCAAATAATGAAAATGGAAGATTACAACATATGGTCGATAAGCAAAGATTTTCCTTTGGCATGTAAGGAAGGTAATGATAGTGCTCATCCATTTTAGACAGTAGGGGTAAAAAAGGCACCCTTTAGTCTATCTCCTGTATATATGTGATGCCGATTTTAATTGCACATAGCCACAGCCTAAGTATTTTTCCAAGAGGTAATTAAGTCCATTCCCTTGCCATGAACAATACAGATGATGTCTGAGTGTGTTAGTTCAACACAACCTGGACTTTTAGTGGGGCCGGAGGAAGACACCGAGGCTGCTTCTGAGAGAGAAGCGCCTCAAAACTTCCACTATGTCCAGCAGAGCCAATCCCTGAAAGCTCTGATGATGGACATACTGGCTGGCCCAATTAGAGAAGTTGGTAATGCCTCTGTGATGAAAAAGCGCGGGAAGCTCTCTTTCTTCTCCTGAGGGGCGGTGAGGCACCACCGGGGCCCATCCCGGCCGGGGGCTGCCGGGGGCCGCATGGCCGGAGCCCTCCCAAGGCCGGGGCCTTCCCAAGGCTGGGACCGCATGGCTGGGGCCACCCGTGTGGTGCTGGCAGGGACCATGTGGCCAGCGACGAAAACATGGTGAACAATTCCCCAGTACGGAGCCCGGACAAAATCAACCTTTTCAGCACAGCGAAGCTCTATAAGAACTTTTCAATTGATGGAACTTGAGAACAAATGAACCTACAGGCACCAACTTTCTTCTGCGTCAGAGAAAAAGGAAAATTGACGACACGTGAGGAGAACCAACATGACAGCACTAAGGTCAGTAAAAGGAGAGAGAGGGAAGAAGTTCTCCAACAGCCGGAGCTGAAATTCTTCTGCAAGCCATGGTGAGGACTATAATACAACAGTTTCCCTGTAATTCATTAGGTGCATGGGGGGGTGCAGAGATCCACGTGCAGCCCATGAGGAAGAGTTCTCACGCTGGAGCACATGGATGCTGAAAAGCTGTAATCTATAGAGGAACTCAAACAGGGACAGAGAACCCTTGCTTCCAAACTAGAATAGCTCATCCTTAAAAAACCAAACCCCATGAACTAAAATGACCCATGCTAGGCAATTGTGGGAAGACTGCTTGGCCTGTGGGAGGGACTCACATTACAGCAGATCGGGTGGGCTGCTGTTTGTAAAAGTCAAAACCATGCTGGAATAGTTTGCAGAGAACTATCTTCTGTGGGAAGGATCCCACGGCACAGGAGAAGAAAGAAACTCTTTTTCTTAAGCATACTGAAGAAAGATTTTTAAGAAGTGGAAGACTGACCAAAACCCCATGTTTTTGTCTCCTTGCATGGTGGGTGGAAAGAGTAAGGGACTGGGAAGGAAAGGTGTTCTAAAGGGTTATTTTAGTTCTCATTACTTTTTTTACTTTTATTTCTTTTAATAATAAATTTTCTTTATACTGTTTAAGTTTTGAACCTGTTTTCCCTTAAAGTGTTCTTCCCCTAATCCTTATCTCAACTCATGAAGTTTTCAATTCCCCCTCCTCTGCTCAGATACAGCAGAAGAAAATAAGTGAATAGTTTTTTTGTGGGTGTCTGGCACTTAACCAGTATCAAACCATGACACTGAGTCATTCTTTCCCTTTCCGTCCAACTGTTTCATAAAACTCACATGATTGGAGTTTCTGGACTCCCCTAGGCAATCTCTTTCCAGGTTTAACTATCTGTTAAGGTTTTTTTGTGATTGCTGACCCAAATATCCTCACAACATCTTCTTTGAAAGTTTTTCTATCCTCTTTAAAGCAATTTTCATGTGTTTGAAGACTCTTAAAACATTTTGACTACAGACTGTTCAGGATTAAATCAACCTTAATTCATGAACTCTTTCTTCATAGAAAATGGTCATGCTTTCTTTGCTTTTCAACTCTCCTGACTTTCCTGTGGATAAGCTGGAGAAAGTCAGCATCTTTTTCAAATAGGGGTTCCTGGCTATGTGTACTGGACCAGCTTAAGACTCAGTGTCTGTTATGTCCATTTGTTGAAACATTTTCTTTTGTGCCTGAGCTTTTCTTATTATTGTTTCTACATATTTACATCATCCTTCTGTTGTTGTTCTGTATTGTAATTTAGCTTTGGTCCCCTGGTGTGTGCATTTCATTTAGGGATATCATGTTAATAAAGATCTCAGGAGTTTATTATTGGTTATTCCTTTTCTTCACAATGTGATATATGGTTATACATTAAATGTAAAGGGAAGTCACACTTTGGAACTTCATAGCTGCTAGATGCTTGACTTAGCTAATTATCTTTTAATATTGTTGAGGTTAGCAATATTAGTTGCCCAGCCAGGAGCTAAGCTCTACACAGTCACTTGCTCACTTTCCACTGGTGGAAGAGGGAGGGAATCGGAAGAGTAAAAGTGAGAAAACACATGGGTTGAGATAAAGACAGCTTAATAGATAATGTAAAGGCTGTGCATGTGAAGAAAACAACACAAGGAATCTATTCACCAGTTCCCATGGGCAGGCAGGTGTTCAGCCATCCCCAGGTGAGTGGGGCTCCATCATGCATATAGATATGACTGGGGAAGACAAAGGCCATCACTACAAGTATTTCCCTATTCCTTCTTCTTCTCCCATGTCTAAATACTGAACATGACACCATGTGGTATGGAATATCCCTTTCTCACTTGGGGTCAGCTGTTCTGGCTGTGTCCCCTCCCCTCCCCTCCCAACTCCTCGTGCTTCCCTAGCCTCCCCACTGGTGAGGTGGGTGAGACACAGAAAAGGCCTTGACTCTGTGTAAGCACTGCTCAGTGGTAATAAAAACTTCCCTGTGTTATCAACACTGTTTTCAGCACAAATAAAAAACACAGCCCCATACCACCTACCATATAGAAAATTATCTCTACTCCAGACAAAACAATCACAAATACAGATTGTTCACCTTTGGTTATCGTTTAATTTACCTTTGCAGAGGTTCTTCTTCATTTTTTGAACTCTTAAATGAAATGTATTAAAAGATAAATCAGTCTTCAGATTCCTACTATTTGTTCTTTTCTTTTCATTGTTTCCTTGTAGTTCACTCAGGTAAGAAAGATTGGAGATTAACTGCGTAGTTGATACCTGTCTTAACTGTTTGAGAGAAGAACTAGGGCCAACTTCATATTCAGTAATTACTGTCTATGTCCATATCCCTTGTCACTTTTTCAGTGTACTCAAGTACTTCTAATTTTACTACAGGGATGACTCCGGTGACAAAGAGGTGTGAATTCTGGAAAGGCGTCTGTGTAACAGGATGTAATGACTCTGAAAAATGTGACATTTCAAATGTTACAGTCTGTGAAAAGCGGGCACCGAACAAGCAGGACTTCGAGCCTGCTTTGGCTAGGAAGCAGAGTGCACTGTCACTGCAGCTCCCCATCCCAGCAAGGGGCGATGCCCTGGGCATCTTCTTGTTAACAATGCTAAAAGAAATCTATAATATACACTCTCAACATCGTCTCAGATATAAATATTCTTGGAATGTTAGTAAAAGATTTTTATCGAAGTGTAAGGTCAGAATGACCTCTAAGAAGTGAAGTATTTAATCAGATTCATTTTTACTACACACACACACAGACAGTCTTGTTCATTTAGCAGTATTCTAATATTGCTTAAACACTGAGCTTGAATTCAGATCACCTCTTTTATGTTCTCAAAACATAGCTAAGATTTTTTTTCTCATTTTTGCATGAGGCAAATACATGGAATTCAACTTCTTCATTTGTGACTGTATTTAGGTTAATAGTATTATTCATAGGCCAACAAAGAAAATCTGTAGGGGACAGCAAATGCTACAGAGAGTTTACAGTGATTTGAAAGGACTGCTTTTTATTTGCCTTTTTTTTTTAACATTTTCCAATTGAAAAGCTATTTTTCTAGAATTTTCAAAAGAGTCTCAGTCTTGATTGGAATTGTAGAAAGTGGTTGAAGTGGGCAATATCTTTCTTTTAGAAGAATATTATCATTGTGTTACTCAAAGAGTAACTTTCAGAATCAAAGTAGGTAATCTTTACAGAAAAAAGTCATTACATCAAGTTTGTGCAGCTTTCCTGTTGGCATACTCCAGAAATCCAAATTGATTTGCTCTTGATTTATTCTTCAAAAAAAGGAAACTTAAAATTGTGCCATATTGTTTTTATATTGTTGAAGTTTATGAAAGAAAAAATCAGTCAGTTGGCATAGATTTACTTATAGATGCTCTTACAGAAAAGGATTCCATGTGTGTGCTGTTTTTTGTTTTGCTGGAGGTTTTTACTGTTTTCTGACTAAATCAGAAGCCAATTATGTTATTTACACAGGTTTTTGCGGGTTATGATACTACACAAAAGTTAGGAAACAATAAACTTAAACTATCCAGGCTCTAGCTGCAGATAAATAAGATAAATTGATAAATAAATTATTTTTGAAACATGCAGAAGAATATAAATTTTTAGATGAATTATCAAAAGAAATTGGTTGGAGTACAATGAATGCTTTTTACTGACCTATTATTTTTCTTCATGGTTACTAAATGCACACAGACATGAATCAAAACACTTATAAACAAGAAGTTTTTTCTCTCTACCTGTACACAATGAACTCCCTTTACATCTCATTTTGTTCTCCCTCAGCATAAAATGATTGATTGATTGCTCACAGCTTGCATGACTCCCTGCTGCCCTAGATCCATCTCCGCTCTTCACACTCCATACAGTTCCTGCATCATTGACTTTCTGCCAGCCATTTTGCTGCCAGTGCATGAGCTGACATTTAATGATCTTTAGACGCAGTAATGTCACATTTATCACTCTTTATCAGTTGTGACAGACCTAAATTCAAATGCAAACATGAAATGCAGACTGAATCCAGTCCAAACAGTGATATGTTTTTGAGTGACATCCATCAAGGCACATTGAGAAAGAAGTGAAAAATTACCTGTTTCCTATTATTTTATAACTACAAATAGCAGGGGTTTAGGTCTACTCTAAAATATTTTTCCTTGCAGTTTTCAGAGAAACCCCATTTGGTTTCCAAAATGTCATCGCTATTTAGATATTTGAATGTTACTGAATTTTCAGTATTCCTAGATTTTACGTTTTCAATTTAATTGAATCTGAAGCTTTACGTGAGAAATCCCAGGAGCACATTGATTCCTGTGATCACCCTACCTTCATCTGCTGCAGAAGAAATTGTTCTCCCTTCTGAATTTCAGCATTGCAATCCTGTCTCAGCTACTTTTATCACAAATGCCAAAGAATAAGACAGATTTAGTCTACATTTATCCTTCTTCCTCCCTAGTTGGCATCTAAAAATTTCCAGATGCAGATGCTCTCCCAGACAACCTTGACATTTCTTTACGCATAGTACTGATCAGTGTCTTTTGCTAACACACCTTTAGTAGCTGGGAACCGCTTTTTAGTTATTATTGTGCTCCTCAAGGAATAGGTGCAGACTTCAGGGCCACAGATCTGACTGTAAGTATCTGTGTCCTTTGTTCAGCAATTAGAGAAATAAGAAAATTCAGCCATGGAGGGAAAAAAAATATTTGCTTACTTCAATTTCGTCTCTGTTTTTTTCTGCCCTGGAAAAGGTCAGCCACTGTAAATTTCTGAGGAAATTGTGATGATGGTGGGTCATGACCTAATGCAGGAGCTACAGCCAGCAGCCCTGCTACATCTCAGCATCTCCTATGGCCTTGTGATATTTTACACCAGGACAACATTCCCTTATGCTGAGGTCACTGACTGAAATCTGTCCTCAGCAACACTTGTGGATTCGTCCTTCATCCCTGATTCAGAAATGGCCTTAGTGGCAGTGAAATGACTGTTAGTTTGTTGGGTAGTCACAAGTTTTCAAAAATATTGAACACCTTTGTGTGAGAGTGGGAATTTATATTTTACAGATGTATTTTGTGGATTTTCTGCAGAACCCCAGGAGGTTGCATTTGATCTCCAGCTTGCTGGTATAACTAATGCATTGGCTGTTAGAAGGAGCATTAGTACAATATTTCAGCCAGGATTTTCCTCAAGCTGTATGTATTTTTCCAAAACATGACTGATTTTAACAGAAAATATCATAAAGTAAAATAAAGTGGATGAAGATTAGTAAGAAGATGCATTTGTGGGTGGGTCAAAGCTGGATCTTCTGAGATAGGAAAACTGCTGGCCATTTATTTGCTTCTTCAATCTCAAAATTAGAACATATTTTGATAGAATTTAAAGTTGTTTATTCTCTTGTCCATTTTGCAGTGTACCTACCATTACCATTGCAGAAGCACTGGCTAAAATAGTTTTCATTCTACTCTTCACGTCAAAGAAAACTGCATTTAAATTTATTTTGTATAGATATCAGAGCTGATGCATCCTGCACTTCAGAGAAATGGATGATGCATAACATCACTAATACTATTAATAATATTTCAGCTAGAACATATCTAGAAGCTGTTCTTTTGCCAAAGGATAGGATGCCATCAATTAATAAGAGACTATCCTTTAATACATTTTAAGGGAACTGTTTAATAAAAACATATTTTTAAAAAGTATGAAAATGACAATGCTTACCTGGAGGAATGTTTAAAGATTGAATTTTATAGAAAAATCTCCCATAACTGTTTCCCAAAGGTGCTTTGGTGAAGAGGGTTAGAAAGCTACAGATACAGTGATAGGTAGCCAACACAGAAAATGTAATGTCCCCTAGCACCTACATACAGATGTTGGTAATTATTGTAACATTATATATGATGGAAACCTGAATTGTGTTGTTTTATTATTGCTTACTACTACAGATCATCTTTAATAAGGTCTTAATTAAACACATTCTGTGATAACTTGACTCAGTAAAAACACACTTTATTTCAGTGAAAGATGAAAAATAATCTATAGAAATTGCCAATGTAATTCTATGGGCCAGGCATTAAACCAGGTGTTTGGTGTAACAAATTCACACACACACAGAGTGGGTGAACATCCATGAGAAAAGCTCAGGTTGAACCTGAACTTGGGAATCCCTACAGATCCTGAATAGATCAGATATGAAAGCATCATTCTAAATCATCTCTTCCTTGTGGAGGTTTGTTTCAAACATTTCCTCCTCACTGTATCAACATCTTGCACCACTTGCCCCCGACTTCCTTTTCCTCTTGCCTTGAACCTACTCACAGCTTTTCAGCGTTCGTACTTTCATCTTCATACATACCACAGTAGACCTTCCACCCAGTTTTTTCCTTAGTTCTTTGTGTTGAAAGTGTTCAAAGGTAGGAAAAGCCTCTCGTGCAGTGAAAATCTGCAGTTTTCCTCCCAGTTGTTACACAGATACTGAGGTGGAGAAAAAAGGGCATGTTTTTCCACAGGCCTGTCTTACTAACCATAGTCACTGGCTCTAATCATTACCAATCCCTTAAATTCCATTGCCAGTCTGAGTAATAAGTAGTCATCAGTTTTGGACTTCTGTATTTTTACTGGGTGTTAACCCTTGCTTTTCTAATATTCTGGCAATTCCGATTGGTTTATCCACCTGTGACTATTTTGCTACAAGAAAAAATTCCTTCTTGCATGGCTGGGAAGAAAGTGCAAGCAGTTGAAATTTATCGAGAAACAGCTGAGTTTAACACAAAGGGTTGCCTCTTAAGGAAGCATTGCCCTCTGAAAAAATGTATTTGAGTTGTCTGGAGAATTGAAAAGTTATGAGTTGAATAACCAAATTAAAATTGATTTCCCTTATTGTTTAAGGTTGGCTGGCACATCTGTAATAAAATCTTAGTTTTTTTCAAACCTCAGAATTTTTACTTGAATATTTTCATATCTCTTGAACAACACTGTTTTTTCCCAATTCTTTATTTGGAAATCAAGGTGTCCAAATGATGCTAACAACTTGTAGAACAGGTTTTAAGACCACGAATTCTCACAGGAGTCAGAGAAACCAAAGGAGACAGCTCTTCCATTCCTTGAGAACTGCCAATTTTTCCCATATAAATTTTTTTTTTGGCTGTTTGACCTTGTCTTAATGATGTTGTATCCCATATCGCCCAGAAATGAATCCTGTGCCTTTCTGTGCCTTTAAACCAAGTCCGAGAGGGGAGAGGAAAAAAAACCAAGCGAACTTTTCAAAGCAGTCTGTGCTCCAAGGTCACTACTCCTCTGTGTACTTCTGCTGCGGGGGGAAGAGCAGAGGAAAGCACCTTCTGGTTTTTCCCAGCTTTTGGTTCCTTTTCTTGGAAGAGAGAGATGGAGAGTTAAACCTTTTTTCGGCTTCTTCCTTCTTCTTTTCTGGGCTGTTCAGCAATACCAGAACACACCAGGAGAACTTTCCACCAAGGCTCTGGAGGGAGACAAGGCCGAGCTCCAGCTCTGAGAGGAGAGGGACCACGCCCGTAGAAGAGCTTTAAAATCTTCCCAGGTTTTTCTCCACAGGGAGAGGTTTTTTTACTGTTTAGCATTATTATTCTTTACAAATGTGTTTGTTAAATAAACAGATTTTTTGTTTCACGTTC
The DNA here is from genome assembly GCA_013397915.1 of Daphoenositta chrysoptera. Classification (NCBI taxonomy): domain Eukaryota; kingdom Metazoa; phylum Chordata; class Aves; order Passeriformes; genus Daphoenositta; species Daphoenositta chrysoptera. The sequence continues at coordinate 338,627 of VZRO01002273.1, forward strand.
CTCTGAGGAAAAAATTGGGGTTTTTTTAACCTGGTGGAGGAGGGGCAGCTGAAACCTGCCTTCTATCAGAGGATATTTTCCTCCAGTTTTGCCTCAAACCAGTACAGACCTTTACCTTACTAAAAACAAGAAAAAAATGATTATTTTCATACACCTGTTTTGGAATGGCAAGCATTCCAAATGGCACAAGATGCTCTCTTGTGCCACCAGAACAAAGTCTCAGAACTAAGCAGACATTAAAAGAAGCTTACTTTCCTCAAGCTAGACATGGCTTGGTAAGGGTAATGATTAATGTGAGTACAGAAGCCTATCACAGTACCCCAGTACAAGCACAGCTGATGTCTGATTTTGCCCCTACTGCCTGATTTTGCTTTATATACCAGCCAATACAAGTGTGTTTCATGGTCTCTTAATTAATTTTTTCAGTGCCCATTGCTACTGATTATTTACTATTATTCATCATTAATAGCACAATCTTTAGTCCTGGATGATTTTCAAGTCCTGATGCTCAGAAGAACTTCAAAGGCAGGCTTCTAATATTTTTATTTATTTTATCTTCCTGTAGTGATATTAGTGTGTTGTAAGACCACAGAAAAACAACTGCCTAGATAATGTTACTGCAGAGCTCAGATTTAGCCATGGAGATCAAACTTACAGAAAGGTAACAGGGTGTCCTTTTCAGTAATTTTGAAGAAAATGTATCTGTAATGTAGAATCCATTTTAAAAATATATATAAACAGAGACCTTTATAAAAAGCAAGCAGAAGCGAATTCTGGAAAGCACTTCTGTAACCACTGCTCTGACAGCCCTGATGGATTTTGGATTTACCTACTTTCCTCCATTTATAAACTACAACTAGAGTAAGACATGGTGCTAAGTTAAAGCTAACTAAAGATGACAGCACTCATGACGCTTAATCATAATGAGTTTTTTCTCATAATGATTAAATCATTAAAAAATTCTTCTCCGAAACAGGAGAGTTTTTGCTCCTCTGTGCTCTTTTAATATATTTCAACATGATCCTTGGGGAAAGAAATTGGTTTAAATGATGGGTTTGAGATTGGTCATGAACCAAAGAGATGTTGTACTCTCCCCAAACTAGTTTCCTGTATCTTCTCTTCCCGCTGCTCTCTGCCCTACCAGGTAAAATCCCTACACACAAACCCACAAACCAAACCAAAAACACAAGACAAGTAAAATCTAACAATCAAGCTTGTATATTTATTCTCCCCATAAAATACATGCTTGTTAAGATATCACTGGATTTTAAAGTGTAAGTGCTAACAGTCACTAACGTCAACCTGTGTTGGCCCTGCAGGTTGGACTGATGGGCTGTGATTTGGAGTGCTTTGGCTGCTATGAGACTCTGCTTAGGTTCACAGTGATTTACACTGGGGTATGCTCTAGAGACCTCCGTTCTTACTTTCCCCTTTCTCTCAGGGCATGACATCCTGTTATACAAAACCACTTCTGTTTTGGAAAGACAAACACATTGATCCACTGACCTAAAAACGAGGAAGTCATATTTCATTACATAGGACCATACTAAAAAGTGATTGCATTTATTTTATCGTGCTGTAGCATTCTATTTGAGGCATTTTGTGATTATTTGGTGAGATTTAAAGCATGTTTCTGTTGGTTTTCCAGGGTCACCCAGGACATTTTTTTCAAGCTGGATTAAATCTTGTTGATTTTAACTGAAGTGTGTATAAAATTGATACACATGGAGAATTTAAGTCTCTGTATATTTTTCTTACGAGTAAAATATTTGCTTAATTATATTATTTGTTTTAAGACAAATAATTTGTAATGTGCTTAATAACTGGGGGGACTTAACCTTAAGAGATGATGTACAATTTCCAACTGCAAAGATACCAACCTCATCTTTCATTTTGAGTGCTTTTGGAGGGATGCTTTTCCCCTAATTTATTATCCCTTAGGCAATAACTCTTTACCATTCTTACATATGCCAGATATCTAAAGCCTCTCTGCTGGATGTAAACATTTTCTGAAGACAAAAATCAACAGCTCATTACCATACCGTGAACTTTAGTTAAAAGTAAAGTCTTAAAATCTGTACAAAGATTACTATATTCTACTTCCTTCTGGAGAATGAGTGTGCATAAATTCCCTCTTTCTGTTTCATTTAAGATCTTTCATTTCAATTTTGCACATTGAAAGCACCTTTACATTGCTGAAATGAACTCTTAAATGTACACTGAATTCATATTTTTGAATATATTGGTGTTGAAATGTATATGTAGCTACATATGTAACCTATCTATATAGATGTATGCAAAAATCATCTTTAAAACTTGTTTCAGCTGGATAGTGTGATGAAGATGAAAAAGAGTAAGTATGATTATGTAAACTCCCTGATGTCTTTGGTCACTATATCACAAGAAAGGGCAAATCTTTATGTCTCCATTTGATGTCACTAGATATAACCTGAGACAAACCTACAAAGTGTCTCAGGGAAATTTTGTGTGTTGGTCGCATTTGTTCTTTTGATCATTGAAGCCTATATTTTGGGGGTGGTCATTAATTCTTGCTGCCAAGCTGAAATCTTGATTTGAAAAACTGTTCAGCACTCAGCACCCACGTTCACTTTGAGCCAAATTCCGTCTGCGTGGTCTCAGATTCAGCATTAGCCATCCAAATACCCACGTAGGACACATGGTAAAATACGTGGATGTTCAGACACAAAAATGGGCCATCCAGCATTGCAAAATCAGTGCCTACTTCAAAGACTATCTCTCTATATTCAAGGTTCTCATTTTGACATCTTATCATATTTTACATTTGACATCACTAAATGAAATATGATAATAATGATCTAACATTAATAAGACAGAATCCTAACATCAGGTGAGGACTGTTCCTGTAAAGTTTCAATGACAGGGCCCCATTAACCTTCATAGGCAGAAAAGTTTTTGATCCACTACTGTTTTGTTTTTCTTAACTCTTTTTATAATTATATAAGAGCTAAGCTGTTTATTTAATAATAGTTCAAAGCTTGCTTTTTAATGTCAGTATCCTTCATCCAATTATTTTAAAATAGAAGATTGGCAATGCCTAGTTTGGGCACTGTTCATAGCTCATCACTTCTGCAGTGCTTTGATACTTTCTTGGAATCACAGTGCTGAAGATAAATGACTGAACAGTTAGCTAAGAAAGAACAAAATAAAGTTACATGGCTGATACTGGGAAAAATGCAAAAAATATCTTCAGGATGACTACTGATAAAAGGGAAATTATATTAATTGGACAACTGGGAAAGAGTCTTGAGGTTGAAGAGTATGTCATGCCTGTTGGATCACAGTTATATTGTTATATGAACGTTTTTTTCTTGAAGCTGTGTTTCATGAGTTTTGCCTCTCTCTGCTTGCACATCTCTATTCCTATATTACTTGTGCTTTTTCTGCAGTGGAACACAGTGATTAGTCTGGTTGAAAAGGGAGTAGATCACCTAATAGCCACACATATACCTATAAAAAAATTGATTAAACAGATTTTAAAGTTGTTACAAAGAGATGAAAACATATTTAACTTATATGTTTGGATTTTGTTTGTTTTTCAAGTGGCTCCTCATATATTAACTTTATTCTGACCATGCAGGAGCACAGAACCATTTATCAGGTTTAAGTCCAGACATGGGAGTCCTTCCTCTATGCTGCCACTTGGGAGTGTGCCCTGTAGGGCAAAAACTTTATTTGCAGGATCTGACTATAATGTTCATCCCTACTTGAAGTACAGAGCAGCTGCTTTATTCCACTTTGCTAAACAGCAAGCACAGGTGAGAGCAGGAAACAGATCTAGTGGGTTGTCTCTGCAGAGGAGCCTGTGGGCTTCTCCTACAGGAGAAGGGTCTGTGGTTTCACTATTTAAAAACTTGAAGAAAAACTGACAGCAGGTAAACTCCTGAAGTACATTTGCAAGTCTGTTACCAAGTAAGACTTGATAGGTCTGAAACAATGCCCAGCAAGGAGGAAAGGGAATAGTGAGATGAACTGCAGTGCAGAGGGAAGGCTTGCTTATCACCCCTGCTGCTGGCAGAAGGATGTGAGAGGAAGAGGGGGGAGAGAGACCGTAAGTCTCAGGAACCTGCTGGCCTTGTGGGAAGAAGGACTGGAGTTGCTAAGTGTATGACACCAGTCAGAGGGAAGGCAGAGAGCATGCTGACCTGTACAGCTGTACCAACCCAGGAAACTGTTTCAGTCACACAATTAAAGCATGAAAACCATTCAGTGTCCACACATTTAAGAGCATAGAAAGTGTAAGCGGTCAAGATGGTTTTCAACACACCGATTTGCCACGGGCCATTCCAGTTTTAGCTCCTGTTTGCTCCTTCTCTCCAAGTATATGAGGAGGTATGAGCCTTTTCTCTTTTTTGGTGTTTTTTTTTAATGAGCTGTAAGACTCATTTCTGCAACATTTCATAAGGCTATCCCTTCTGTGGGGAAAAAAAATCATTTGCATATTCAAACCTTTAAAATGTCATCTCTTCCTTACAGCACATCTAATCAATGTCACCTGCAGAACAGGATGCCCAAGGCTCCTGTAAGGGCCAAACTCTGTTTGCCAGCTGGACAATCCAAGTAATGCCCTTTATGACAGTATTCACAAGGTTCAGAACACAGTTGCTTTGTTAATTATGAGACAACTTCAGTAAAGAAGCGCAGACAGGTCACAGATTGCAGAGTGACAATGACAATTCAGCTGGAACAAACAGTAATCTCTAAGGTGCTTTAGTTCCTGCCACTCTCAATGAAGTTCTTTACTCAAAGTAGAATAAACCATAACCTATTCCTCTGAGTACAGGGCATTGTGTTCCATGTCCTTGTGAAATGCAGACAGTCACTTTTTTGTTCACATGGTTTTGTGGAGAATAAAAGAGGCATGCTGGATTTGTTCAGACATCCTTGTCATTCATGGCTTGTAGCAAACATTATTAATATAAGGAACAGGGAAGAAGAATCACTGTGAGGCCAAAACCAAATCATGAAACATGCAGAAAATGAAATGGCAGAGGGAATATGAAAGAAAAAGTAGTAAGAGGATAGGAGCGAGAAATAGATTATAGGATGTAAGAATATTATGAAGCAGAGGAGTTCAGGTGGCAAGAGATTTGTGGGGAGTAGCTCAGGAACACGTGAATGAATGATTAACAGTAAAAATACACTACGAAGAAAAAATGATAGCTCTCTGAATTCAGGATTTCTTTACTTCTGAAACATTTAGAACAAAATATTCCATGAGAGTTTCTCTTCATTTATGAGACATCTTTTAATGCTAGTCTGCCAAATCCTTATGTAGCACAAGCCCACAAGAGTTGGTCAAAGCACATGGAGAAGTGGAACATATTTCTGGCAAAGATTTTCTGTGACCATAAGGCTCTCAGCTAAATATCTTTATATGAATTAGTGATACAATATTATTACACTGGCTTTGACTTTAATTAGTTATACTGCCATTGGCTCCAGGACAGGTTTCAAATGCCTTTTCAGAGGCAAGGTTTTCAGAGAGGAGTCTCAGCTGCTATTTATAATCCAAAGTTTCTCTGTGACACCAGAAAGTCACCCAATAACAGGTTTTTGAAACTTATGCCTGTGCCTAATGATACAACTGATGTTATTTTTTAAAGTGTCTACACATTTAATTTCCATTGCTTTCTAATGACTGAAATATCTTTAAGAGTTACATGTCTAGCTTTCCTCTGCTTTTGACAAATACCACACTTTCATCTTTAGATACCTTTATATCTTTAAAAATCTGTCTTTTATCTCTATGATGCCTTATACTTTTCCTAAATGAGAAGTAGTTGCAGTTCTCCACCTATCACAGGTATTGAGAGATCCCAAGAACTTGAGGACATATATTGTTGACAAATTTTTATTAAGCAGAGGGCTTAAAGGCTGTTACAGTCCTCTCTTAAAAAATTAACCTATACACAAACTATGAAGAGATTTTTGTTCGCTTGTTTGTTTGAGAACCATACTAGCTATTATGTAGCCAGCTCTACTGCTTTTGGAGTTAATGACATAACTTCCTTTAGACTTCAGTAGAAGGAACACCAGGAACACAAGCTGCTTCCTATTTAATTAACTATCAGTTTCTTGTTGTGACCAAACACACTTTCTTCAGAGCAAGCATGAGGCTCAGACACTTTTCCCCATTCTCTTCTGGATTTTCTCAGTGGTACAATAGTTTACTATCTATCCCTGCCACTCTCCCCTCTATTATTTCCTGGCTGGAATCCATTGAACTCTTTAAGATATTCACTCTGCCTCTCATTGACATCTTGATGATAACCTTGTCAGTGAATATCGACAGGCTCGACCACCATATATTAATTAGTAGTCACTAAATTAATCAAGCTTTTTTTTTTTTTTTTCTGTTCAAGAAGCCTCTATTATAATGGGGAGAGCAAGACCACATTGCCTGCAATTGCTGGTGACAGTATTAACCCACTATTTGCTACTTAAAGACAGTGACACATTAATATTCCCAGGCATTTATGTAGGGTGCAACACTGCCTAGACATGTTACTGTTCGCTGGAGCAACAGAAGTAGTAGTACAGGGCATTCACAGTCCTTATGAATCTTTACAGAGATGCTTTAAAGAAAATAAAGTACATTATTTTGTCATGATTTCCAAATCAGGTATCCATTCTTGTGCTGACTTCTTAAATAAGAAGGTTGGTATATGTGTATTGGCATTCAGTCTGGGAGATAAAGTGCTGGGGCACCACCATTAACACTTGCCTGGGATCTCATCTAGATAAGGAAGCAGGATCAGACCTCTGCAGCACCAGCAGGAGATAACTAGATAAAGTGGCTGACCGTCAATCACTCTGAAAACTCAGTGAGGGGTATGAATGCCGTTTATCTAAATCAGCTCTGCTACATGTTTGTCGAACCTTAATATCACTGCATGAAGCGGAGGCTTCGGGTAGTTTAGTAAAGAGACAGCGTAACATTTCCCAAGGGAATATTGACCTTGCTGTTTCAGTGGAATCACAGCACTAAAATTGTGTTCCGGTTACGTAAGATTTTACCTGTAGTTTGACTTCTACAAGAATTACTCTTTGTGTTTTTTATACTACCAAGTAATTAGTACATTTGATTGGAATATAAAAATTCTGATTTTTATTTGTAATAAATGTATACAGTTAATATTCCTATGTATTATATATATGAATACCACAGGACACATGAGGAACCTTTTATGTTGAAACATATTACGTATAAATATAATCTCTTCTTCATCATTACTTGCACAGCCAACAACTACGAGTATGAGAGTTACCCAGGAAAAACAATTGTAATCTACCTAGATTTTTATTTCCCCATCAAAATTGTTTAAATATTTGTCAGGTTACATGAAAGAGTCACATTTTTATTTTCTGTTGTTTGTACTGGGGAAAGCAATTAGGCTAAAATAAGAATATTTTCTCAAGATAAAAATAATGAGACCATGACAAATAAAACTCGCATAGTAAAACATGGATGCAGGGTACAAATAAATTTGTGAGTGAGATAATAATTTCACATCCCCCAAGAGCCATTTAGCATCTGAAGGCTTTAATTTTTTTTTTTTCTGGTTCTTGGAGTAGATGAGTAAAATTAAAGCAATCTTGGACCAATACCAGAATTTAAATTGCAATGTGTTTCATGTTTCCCCCTTTTTCTGCCTCCCTCCCTGCAAAAGCTTGGCAGTTCCATTATTATGGCAATCAAGCTGTCATGTTCTTACATCATTTATCGTCACCAAGAAAACTAATTTCAGACTCTCAACATGTTTGCAACTCCTTAGAAATTGTTCTTGCTGCTGATGATGAATGGATTGTAGAAACACAGAGGCATCCTATGGTCTAGGAACACTTAGATCAAAGACAAAATCTTGGTTAATGTTCAGACTAGTTCCCTATGTTACCAGGTATTCCCAGGTAGGAGAAACAATGATATTTTCCCCCTTGTTACTTCCCTCTCCACTTAAATGAGATGACATCCTACTGCAGATCTTCTCTAGATGTTATAAGGCTTCAATCAGACTTAATGACAGTTAGAGAAAGTTGGAACAACTGTTTAATTATCTTGTGATTACCCCAGTTTTGTCCACAGTGCATTACAGAAGATTTATGGAACACGGACAAATCTGAGCATGACTTCAGTTTCTCATATACAAATACATCAGGCAGAAAGCTCAGGGCATTTGTCTTGCATTTTTAAAATGAAGTAATCAGTTGTTGGAGCCAAATTTCTGCCTTAGCCTTACCACCCCTCATCCGCCCCCTCCCCCCCAAAAAAGAAAAAAAAGTTTGAATAGAGTTTTGAGTCTTTAAAAATGAAAAGAAGTCATATCCCAAGCTTTTTGTAATGCAAAGTGTAAAAGGAACTCTGGCCTTGTATATTGTGCACCTCATCACCTTCTACAACCTTTAATTACATATTGTAAATTGCATAATTGCATCTTTGTCTAAAAAAGAAGATATTTCAAGGTATTTAGACAAAACATGTTAATTTTCAATAAAGACCATGGAAATTATGTGCTTATATGTGCTGAAATCACTGACTGATTATCTTTTTTGTTGTGAGATGAGCATTTTTCTTTGACAGAGTTGTCTAATAGGTACATGAGATGTAATACAACCATATCAATGCAGGGTGCATATTTCACCCTATGAAAACTTTCCCCTTTCTAATAAGAGAATGAAATTGGTATGTTTACCTAGAAGATCAGTGAAGCAGTACTCTCCATTCTTGATCTTGCTTCCAAACGCTGCTAATCTGCTTCCTGACACCACATTGCCATGTTCCTCTGCACTGTCACACTGCAACACAATTGCACATCTGTATTAGAGGAGATACATTACACAAACATAGATAGGCAAAGTTTTTTCCCCCAAAGAATTGCAAAGCTAGAAGCTACAAGTACCCTTTACGTCTTCTGCCTTGAGAAACATTTCAGTAATAAAAACAACATGGTAAAAAGCATGAAAGAGTTATTTTTCTCAAAGTCTGTGGAAAAAAATCTCTCAAGAGACTCTTTTTTTACATATATTTATTTATTTGTTTCTTTATTCTAATTTTAAGTTTGCTCTCCATGTTGTATTTTTTTTCAAATTAAGTGCATTGTACCATACCCAGGGACAATTTAGTTGCAAAGAAGTGTTTCCATGTTAAGCATTTAGACTTTCAGTTGAACTTTCAGATATCACTTTATTTAGATAGCCATATAGCAAGACAAAATTGTTTTCATTTATTTGTGAGTTGGACCACTTGAAAGATGAAGAGGAAGACTACACTGTATTTAGATCCAGTATCTAAAGTAAATTACTACAGTAACTGAAAATAATTTATTATCCAAATTTCTCCTCATGGGAAAATCACTTCCTGCTGTTCTTACCACTCAAAGGAAATTAATTCCTTGTCTTAAATGATCCTTTTGAAAAACAGTAAGAGAAAGATTAAATTGTCTGAAGTTAAATTGTTAAAAGTTTTCTTCTCTTTGAAGAGGAAACAGAAATTGAAATGATACCCCTAAACAGTTTTATCTAATCTTGGGGTTTGACATACTTGTTCTAAAACAGGAAAATTTCCCTGCTCCTCTAATGACAATTGGAGTTAACATGGAATGGTCAGGGATGCAAGAGGTCGGCTTTTCTTCCCATTTTTCTTCCTGTTTTGAAACACCCTTTTTAAAGCCTACATATACATTCAGAGGGAGCCAAAAGGGTTCAGGTAAAGGTACAAGAGGTCTGCCTGCACAGAGCCATTTTCTGAATAAGAACATTAGATTGTAAGAAAAGTAAATACAGAATTCAATTCATTGTTCTTTTCTTGTTAATCATATCAAACGGAGAAAGACTCTGAAGGTTTTGTTATCTAAGCTGGTGATTCTGCAAATACTTGACTTCAAAGAGTATCTTCATTCACAGAAGCACCACCACAGAGGCAGTTACTAAGCACACCTATAAAGTTATTATTGCAAATCATTTGTAGGATCAAGACCAGCAAAAGGTGAGCAGGGAAAAAAAATTACCTCCTGAGTTTTTACTTTTTATTTCTGCGCTCCTCCACTAACAATTTATATGAGCTGCAATATACCAGAGAGTAACCACTGGCTGTATTTATATATTTATCATGCATAAAGGTGCTTAAACCCAATAGGCATGGAGATCCTTTTCAGTGTCCCCAGCATCATTAACAGAAATGGGATGGTAGCCATACAAGCAAATGTATCCCAGGACTAGAGAAAACTAAGCTGATGCTACGGACTCCTTTGAATCCTTCCCGCTGCTTTATTAGAAGAAGCTGCTGGTAGACCAATATCTAAGTAAGGCATTCTGCAGCCCTTTGGCCTCACATTCAGCTTTCATTGAATCTATCGGGACTTTGAGTGTAAATTAGAGCCACATGTATAGAAACTCAGTGATGTTTGTAAGAGAGTAATTTCTAGGTGTTAATGCTTCTAGAATGTTGTTTACTTGTTTGACCTCAGATGTGATATTGACAGTGGGAAATTTTTTATGCTCCTTTTTCTTACCCCTCAACCGGTAGAACATTGAGTAGGTGCAACTTCTTTAAAAGTGTTTGTGTGATTTTTTTTTTTTAATTGTTGGCATTTCTACTTTTTGTGGAAGAAAATACGTTTGTTTTAACCTCTGTGTAGACATGCAAACACATGAACTCTCATATATAGAAATTGTTTATCAGCTCATATTGACTTAATATTTTCCATTGCAAAGGAAATGGTAAATAGGCTGCCATGGCAAAACACCAGAGCATCGTCATTAGCTCAGGTGTGTGTACTCTGCAATTTAATCTTGCAAACATGTTGTTTCACTTTGTTTTTTGCTATACCAAACAAAATTATTATTCAGCTTTTTGAAGTTCTTTGGTTGATACATGTGGATATTTTCAAGCATCAGGTACTTGAAAAATATAAAGTCCTATGAGAATTAAATAAAGTAAATTTGGTTTAGTTGTCTGCCATTCCATTCTGGAGACTGATGTAAATTCTACTTGCAATTTCAACTTCGTTTAAATCAAATGAAAATAAAATAACGTTTTGCAGAAGACATTAATTTAAAATGGGACAAAGAATTTTCAGTAACATAAGCAATGACAGCTCACTTGGTAAGGGAGAAAGAGGACTTTTTGTGAAAAATAGTGTTTGGATTATAAAGAACTCATGTAAACCTCCAAAATGCAGACAATAAAACATTTAAATAACAGAGAAATTATGTTCTGATAGAGCATTAAAGAACCTGAATCATGTTTGACTTTCATGCTTGTCAAACATTTTTGAGAGACAAGTGATCACTAAAACTAAGGTTTTGTTTATTTACCTGTTGGCAATGAAGCCTGACTTCAGTCAAATAATCCAGTCAGTACACATTGCAGAACCAGTGAAGTCTTTTCTTCCTTGTGCTAAGTTGATGTTCTTCTGCAATGATCTGTTTCCAGACAGAGCAAACAAACTTCTTTGGAATTCCAGTCTGTGGTGAGGCTCAAGTTATTTACTCTGTCTTGTGATAATTTCAGCAAATTCATACAAAGAGTTATAGATTTTGGCACTCTGCTGGTGTTTCAAACTTCTGCTATCAATGGGTAATGTCAAGAATGAAGCTTAAAGAACTGCTTAGCACTGGGGGGAGGAGTTGCCTTGCTTTTAATGGCATTTACAATTTCACTGTAAACGAGGGTGAGAATTAGTATAATTCTCAAGACACCTGTTACGATGTATAAAGGATCCTCTTCTGCCTCTTACACCATTAAAACACCAGAAATTAATTAAGTTCTGAAAAACAGGTCAGATATAGAGGTGTTGTTTATTTAAATAGCTGGCAAGTACTTCTGTATTGCCAGGAGAAACAGCCCAAAGAGCATGCAAAGGGAGAGAGTAGTTAATATCTTCGTTATATTTTGGAAAGAACGTGCTAAATCATTCCAAAGGATATAAAGATATAATTTCACAACTAGCCAGGACAGAAAATGTGTTGGAGCAAAGGGCCAATTATGAAAGTTGTCATAACTGCACATTCTGCATTAGTCTAATGCTGTAACCACAGCACTCTGCATAAGTTTAGTACTTTCCAACACATATTCAGACTCTAAGAAGTCTGCAACACCGGGGTTGCTAGGAAGGCAAACTCATGCTTTAAATTGAAATCTTATAGTGCAAAGGAAGCAATATCTTCAGCACTCCCTTTTTCATTTGCATTTGCAGTGGCATATACATATTGCTGTTGGTCATTCTGAATCTCAAAAGGTAGTTAACAGATTAGTTTATACAAATATATTTTTGGAACTGCTAATTATTTTTATTTCTTCACTAGTTATGAAACATATGGACTTTTTTTTTTTAATTTACATGGAAGTTGTTCTGTTGTTTTTACTGTTTATAATAACAACCTTTAGCAGGGAATCTGTTTCTATGAATGTTGTAGAATAGTTTGAGTTGGAAGGGATATTTAAAGGTCATCTAGTCCAACGCCACTACCATGAGCAGAGACATCTTCAGCTAGATCTGGTTGCTGACCTTGAATGTTTTCAGGGATGGGACATTTACCATCTCTTTGGGAAACATGTTCCTGTGCTTTACCACTGTCATTGTAAAAAAAATCTCTCTTACATCTAACCTAAATCCATCCTCCTTCAGTTTAAAACTGCTGCCCCTTGTCATAATGTTGTTGTGTCAACAGTCTTCTTAGAAAATATTAGGCAAGTAGTAAAAATATGTGAACCACTTGTGAAAATCATGGCCCAAAAAATCTTTAGTTTGAGTTAGCAAATGAAAATGCAAAAAAACAAGCCAAACAAACAAAAACCCCCAAACAAAACAAAAGAAAAATAACAACGCAAAATTTAAAATGTTTAGAAAATCCTTTTAAAATTGAGAAACAATGCCAAGCAAAACAATCTCCACCAAGATTAGAGTTGACAGATCATTTTCATTTAATATTTCTTCTTTCAGAAGAGGTGAAAAAAAGAAATTAAGGCACATTCTTTTGATTAAAGAAGTTGTTGGGGGTTTTTTAAGAGTAAGAAAAAGAAAATAATTTCTTTATACTGACAGCACAGGGATAGTTATTTCTGAAGAGATGACTTTTCAGGGACAGACCCCTGCAGGTGTTAATTGTCACATTGCCATCCTCCCCGGTCTACTGCAATTTTTACCAGCTGAGGATTGGTCTCTGTATTTCCCCACTATCTATGTAAGAACTGAAGAAAATTAAGCACCTAAAATATTTTACAAAATTTCACACATGTCCTCATAGTCCAATAAATCTGAGCAATGGTGAGTATGATGTACAGCAGCCCAATTCTCTTTGAGTGCAAGGGAATATATTTTCCATATTAAGCAGATGTAGAATCCAGGTTGTAATGCAAAAATTCTCAGCCTTTCCTGACAGTTGAACCTGAAAATGAAAGAGATTTGTAAATATAGAGAAGAATAAAAAAAAAAATGACTGTGATAAACCTTTAGATTTATGTTTCAATAGGTTTTCCGATAATGTATGAGTTTTAAAGTAAAAGAAGAGTATTTGCTTAATAATGTATTAACTATTTCAATATTGTCTGAATGTCTTTTCACAACTCTCCAAAACCTCAGGGAAAGTTATTTGTCTAGTGAAAAAATCACTTATAATTAATTTATAAGCTTGTGAATGAAATGAAAAGTCAACTTAAGGAACCAAGAGGAGGTTACCTTTTAACCTCATTGAACTGAAAGTTTCTGGGTCCTGTTTAGGTAGTCTACAGACAGCTGAGGCAACAAGGTTCTTATCTCAGCATCCATTAAGCCAAATCCTGTTAGGAATCACAGTTTCTGAAATAAGTAAGTCAGCCCAGAGACTCAAAGATAGCTGAATATAAAAGTCCACTCATTTTGTTGAAAATGAGGCAACTTGGGAAATTTGGATTTTAACATCTAATTGGCCACCCTTAGAAAGAAATGGAAATACTTCTAAAAATCACCACTTCACTTATGTTGGGGTTTTTTTCTTCCTAATAGGGGAACTCACAGATGAAATGGAGCAAACAGGAAGGTGGAAAATCAAGCTTCTTCCAGTGAATTATACACTGTGGGAGTTATTCAATATTTACCCTGCACCAAAAAACCAAAAATATGTAGCTAAAATAAACATTTTGAAATGGCTTTAGAGCAGACACACTGCTTGCCCACAGAGAGGGAAACAGCTCAAACCATGTAACAGGAACAAAGATTTAATCACCATTTACCTTAGAGAAGTTATTTCAGAACTGCTCAAAAGACCATCTTTGTAGCTTGTAGCTTTTTTTATCAAGATGTCCTACTGTTAAGATCAGGTTACCATGACTACTGTGATGTTAAGGTTAGTGTAAAGTTTCTTTTTGAGAATCATTCTTTCTATCAAAATAATTATTTTCTGGAGGAGAGTGAGGGGAAAAATGGAAATGTTTGGGATGACTGTACTTTTTCTGCTCCATGAAATCCAGTGTTCGACCTGTTTGATCTAAGTCAGCTGAAGTCACTACAACTTTCATTTTTCTCTGCCTGTGGGAAAAGTCTTATATTTTTTATGTAAACCATATAAGTGAATTTGGTATCTGGATTAAGATGTAAAGAGGTGAAGTTTTTATGCGAAGAATGTCTGTTTTTTCTCTCGGCAATGTTATTTAAACAAATGTTCCCCTTTTATCTGTCTTATTTAAACAAATGTTCCCCTTTTATCTGTCTCAGTTTAAAAGGTTAATTAAAATATGACTAGAGATGGACCTACAACAATAATCCACATCTGAACAAACAGACATTTTTGGAGTCAACATCTACTTTTAAAGAATTTCACAACAGTCTTTTATGCTTGTGAAGTTATTTAAACTATCAAATGAGTTATGAAAAAAGAGTGGATGAGACTTACCCCAGACTTTATGGTAATATAGACACAAAATGCTACAAAAAACTTTGAGTGTAATTTTTGACCATGATCAACAACAATGGGAAGGAATTAGAAAAAAGGTCATGCACAAAGAGTCACTGAAAGGTACCAGTTTCCCCCTGAACTTCAACACCCTGAGTTTGTGCTGCTGGGAAGGCAGTAACACAGGTTGAGTGGATTTTGTGATAGGCTTCTACAATATAAGCTATAGTAAGTATATTTGTCAAGGAAGTGACTAGAACTGCCAAAAAAAAAAAAAGGCTGAAAAGATGAATTTTCTCCTCAGAGCAAGGAATAACATTGCAGCTTCATTTTCTTTCTTCACAGGTATAAAATGAGCTTTCTCAGAGGTTTTTGACAAAAGTATATTCCACTGAGATGATCTGATAGAACAGAAAAATAGATGAGCAGTATTGGTACCTGTCAAAATGAAAATTTATGTACTAGAACATCTTGAAAAGTAAACATATTCATATGAATTGCAGAGGATCATGGAATGAAAGTGTTTCTGGTTCAAATATTTCAATGTCATAATCTCACTGACTGCAATAATAATCTAACTACTGGCCATGAAATGTGCTGTCCACTCTTTGATTTTCATATACAGTTCTAGATGGCCTTAATATAAATCCTTTAAATTTGAAGTGCACAGTTCCATTACTTTCATGTTGGAAGCAGGTATTCTATGCTACTATAAAATCACTAAGGTTAAACATTTTCTTAAGAATAACTTTCTATAATTGACAAATCTTTAAACTCATAAAAAACTAAGTGTTGCAACCAAATTTGCACTTACAGTCTTTGCACTCTCTGTGACTAATAGTGTAATTTGTACTTCATTATAACAGTTCAATTTGAAAAAGTTTAATAAATAATTAACATAGATTGTAATAAGCATACTGTGGAGTGCAGCTCATGTGCTTTAATTACATATAAGCTCATCTGCAAAATGTGCTGCAACTGCTTATCAATCTGTTTTATAACCAAACTTTCTCCAGTCAGATGCTGTAGCGTGCAATTAACCAGTGGCAATAACAATTGTTGAAAATTGATAACCTCCTTAAAAATGTATTCTTAATATAAAGTGTGTCCAAGACAACCTTTGTACTGAAAAAGCTATTCTTAAGAAACAAAATGCAAATGCATTCTCAATTTGTATTATTATTTATTTACAATCTAAGCACAAATAGAAGCTCGGACAAAATCTAATATACAGATTTATATATTTTTGCTATAAGCTAAAATAGTATTTTTCTACTCTCTTTTCTAGCTAACATGATGAGGAAGAGAAACAAAAATTTGCTGATTTCAAGTACAGTTTTTCACTTGATCAATATAATCATTTTCACACCGAATGGGTCAGGTTGGAAGGGACCACAGTGGGTCATCGGGTCCAACCTCCCTGCTCAAGCAGGGTCATCCCAGAGCACATTGCACAGGGTTGCATCCAGGTGGTTCTTGAGTATCTCCAGTGAGGGAGACTCCACAACCTCTCTGGGAAATCTGTTTCAGTGCTCGGTCACTTTTGCAGACAAAGCAGATAATATTAGCTGCTATATTTTTGGAAATTTAATCTTTCCAGTATCTTGTGTCAGATCAGAAGTAGGCTTAATATTTTCACCAAAATGTAACTTTTCCGTACTGATAAGATATGGATGCTGTACCACTGGTGAAATTTCCTTTGACAGGTACAGGTCTATGTCGTTCTGCCAAGCAGCAGAACAGACATTGAGATGGCACACAACTTATATAATATTTGTGCAATTTACAGCAAATTTATGTGAAGTCTGAGAGCCAGAAGTGGAGATTTTGTACTTTAACATGGCACTTACTAATCCAACTTTACCTGTTAGAACAGAAATTATCATCTTGTAAAAATCTAGATGCTGTGCTTGGGCAATTAATTTTCAGGTCATATGTGAGTGGAATATAGGTTGAAATATAGCTTGAGGAAATACAACCACTTTTTATATTACCCCACTTTGCCCTCTCTTCTCGGCTAAGTAAAATTGTAATCATCTTCAAGAAAGGTTGTATTTTTCAGTATTGATACGACAATTTACATTATTTGCTTGCATTTCTCACGTATGGGTATTTTGTCTTCACATCTCATGCATTTTTACGCAGAAAGCTGAGAAGAACACAAGTGATATTGTCTTTTATATCTGCTAAATAACCTCATTTTTATACTTGTTAAAAAAAGTGGATGTGCTTTCTGCAAATTAATTTTATTGCATATTCAGTTCTATATTGAATAATAATTGATGTTTAATGTCTGTCTTAGCTGACTATAGTCACTCTTGATCACTGATCATGGCCACAGAAACAAATACATATGACACAAAAAGGCAGAAATTATGCTTACTTAAAATAACATTTTTGCATCATAGATGTAGTTAGTCCAAGAGTAGCTAGATAACGGTAATAGCATGTGTCATCTTTGCATAACATCAAGGAGAATGGTTTTAAATGCTTTATTGAAGGGTATATATTACAAAACTAATGCACCATAAAGATGGACACCATCAAAAAGTGCTCCGTGGAAGTTGTCAATAGTTTAGAATTACAGCATGTCACTGAATATAAAGACATGCAGTTTATTTTGATGTGATATAAATTTGTTCTTTTACCTCTGTTATGTTTTATCTCTGTTACAGCAATTGAAAATTAGCTTTCTTACAGCACTGAAGATCTCTGCAAATACTGATGTTTGTTTAACGACTGAGGAGTGACTCATTGACCAGTTTTGAACATGTAAAGTGTTTCCAAGTCAGAAAGTTGTGAAGATGGATCATCAAAGGTAACTGGAACCATTTTTCATACTGATCACTCTGAGAGTAAGCTTTGGGTTTTTTCTGTTGATTCATACTGTGAGCATCAATAACATTCATTAAGACTAAGTTCTTTTTAGGACTATTACTGGTCTTTGATATTTCTTATACTTAAAATGAGAAATGTTTATTGTGATTTTAGTACCATCAAAATCATAGAATTGTAGAGTGGCTTAGATAGGAAGGTACCTTTGAGATCATCTAATTCCAACCCCCATGCCTTGAGTAGGGACACTTTCCACTAGCTGCTCAGATTACTCTGAGCCCCATCCAACCTGCTTTGGAGTTAGTATTTTCTTAAAAGCATTCATCCTACACCTAGCAGAAAAGTGAGCATTTCAGGTTAGAGGGCCCCTGCCTGCGGCTTGAAAACCTGAATTACTGTAGTGGGTTGACCCTGTTTGGATGCCAGGCACCCACCAAAGCCACTCTGTCATTCCCCGCTGCAAATGGACAGGGGAGAGAAAATATAAGAAAAGGTTGATTGATTGAGATAAAGACTGGGAGAGATCTCTCATCAAATACCATCATGGGCAGAGCAGACAGCCTGGGGACATTAATTGAATTTATAACTAACAAAATCAGAGCAGGATAATCAGAAGTAAAATAAATATTAAAAACATCTTTCCTTCTCCACTCCCTCATTTCAAAGCTCTACCTACTCCCCCCTTCAGCAGCACAGGATAATTGAGAATGGGGTTTATGGTCAGTTCATGACATATTGTCCCTGCTGCTGCTCAGGGAGAGGACTCTTTCCCCTACTTCAGGATGGGGTCCCTCCCATGGGAGACAATTCTCCACTAATTTCTCCAGTGTGAGTTCCTTCCACAGGCAACAGTTCTCCACGACCTACTGGAACATGGGGCACTCTTCCATGGGATGCAGTCCTTCAGGCACAGCCTGCTCCAGTGTGGGTCCCCCACAGGGTCACAAGTCCTCCCAGGAAACCTTCTTCAGCATGGCATCCTCTCTCCATGGGTCTGCAGGTCCCTGCCAGGAGACTGATCCAGCACAGGCCTGCGGTGGGTCACAGCCTCCTCTCACCTTCTCTGTCGTGGGTCTCCTTCAGGGGCTGCAGGTGGATCTTTGCAACGCAGTGATCCTCCTTGGGCTGCAGGGGCACAACTGCTTCACCATGAACTGCATCTGGGCTGCAGGGAAATCTCAGCTCCAGTGCCTCCAGAGCACTCCTCCCTGCCCTTAGCCACTGACCTAGATGTTTGCAGCATTGTTCCTCTCCCATATTCTCACTCCATTCTTCTCTGGCCACAATTACATCTGTGCAATCACTTTTATTTTTTCATCTGCTTAAATATGTTGTCATAGAGGTGTCACCATCATTTCTACTTGTCCCAGCCTTGGCCAGCAGCAGGTCCATCTTGGAGCCAGCTGGCATTGGCTCTGCTGGACATGGAGGAAGCTTCTGGCACCTTCTCACAGAAGCCATGCCTGTAGCCCCCCAGCTACAAAAACCTGGCTATGCAAACCCAATACCATTAGATAGACATGTTCCACTAAATATTTTGGTAGCAGGGGGAGTATGTTGGGGTTCTTTTTAAAAACCTGCATGAAATGAAAAAAAAATAATAAATTGCAACAGATTGCAATTGAAAACCTTTTATTTTAAAATAAATCAATCAGACAAGCCTCACCACTAGCTGTGATAAAAGTAGGTGTTTTGACATTGAAATTCATCAGGGCCTGGGACATCTAATTTCTCTCCACCTCTAAAAATAGCCTTAAATTAACCTGAATTCATGTATAGACTTTAGAGTTGATGAGATTGCACATTTGTAAATACCCAGAAGAAACCTCACTTTTATAGAGAGAAGGGACCTAAATCTGCTGCAACCTGGCAAATAGTTTCATGGCCATGCCACTACAGTTGCTTCTGTTTGCAGAATGTATTCTGTATTGCTTCCCAGTAAGCCAATAAATAAAATGTTTCATGATCTGAAGGTCTCTTAGATACCAGGGTGTAAAATTTGTTTCAGCTATCACATATTAAGAGAATCTAGACGGCAACATACATCTGGAATAATGGCAAAATACATAAAAATTGTCATAAAGCCCAGGAGAGAAATGTGATGAGCCCTGTTTTAAAATCCTGGTGGTCAGTCATCTATGAGACAAATCTTAAATGTGAGCAGCACAGTTATCTAGCTTTTATGCCAACTCAATTAATATTTTCCCCCCTCATCCACTCTCAGTCTTTCTGTGGTATTGGCAGATCTAATGCAAGTTCTGAATCTCATACAAGACTGAGCCATTATATATGAGAGCAAAGTACTGTTCTCTTACAAGGGAAATAAGAACCCACATAATCTCATAATATTCTGGCTAATCTAGATTAGTAGAGGTTGTGGATGGATGGGTCTTCTACATGATTATTCAAGAATGTTGCTGAATAAAACTAATGGAGAGATTTCATGTTTAAAACCAAAAAGTAATTTTTATTTGTTTTTCCTTAACTGCAAATCTGCTAATCAGAATTTTTAAAATCTGACTCCTAAAAATCAACTTAGAATCTGAATGTCGGACTGGGTAATTAACACTAATAAATATCCTGAAACAAGACAAATCGTTATTTTAGCTATGCAAAAATACAGTCCAAGTTTTTTCTACCCGTTTTAACAGCTCTACAGGGGACATAATTATGAAGAAGGAACTGACAGGTGCTCCAATAGTTTTAATTAATGATTTGAGTGGACTTCAGTCATAGCTGGTTTTGGTAAATTATGAAATATGCCCAAAAGAAGCATATCCTTTAAGACAATACAATTTTTCAGAGTCGCCATTCAAACAACCATGAAACAGCAATACAAAATTCAATCTAACTGTTTGTATTTGGCTAGGAAAAGGTTGCTAGCATCACCTAGCTCTATGAGATGCTCTATCTGCCTTTGCTCAGAACTATAAAAACTGTAATGGACAGTATTGCGTTAAAGCCTATGCCATTTGTGCACCTTTAACGTGGCTTTAAAATTCAATAAACACCACTGGATCACTCTTATTCTCTCTCTCTCTCTCTCTCTCTCCTTTATAAGGCAAAATTTTTCTCATAGTCTCTTTCAGAGGAATAGCCCAACCACAAATATCAAATGATTTTAGACTTTCACAGACTAGGCGGAGGGTGCAGAGGCATAAGATGTGTGCAAAGCTTTTCTCTAACTGTTACAAAGCCTGAGGTGAGACTATTCTACCCGCAGGCTTTTACATCTCTCTTCCCATTGTATTTGGAAGCCACCTGGCAGATTCATACCGCCTACAGTTATGCAGCATCCAGTTCTCATATTTGGCTGATACACCTTCAGAAAGTCCTTCTTCAGTGCTCACTATCTCATGCAGGGAATCTGCATCTTCCTCTCAAAGCAGATAACTATTGGAGCTTTGGGGTCTGGCAAAGAACTCTGTAGCCATAAAGTAGAGTCTAAATCTACCCCAGCAAAATTATGAACTTCACACAAGTCTATGCCAAGTCCTTGAGTGATTCTAAGTTGCAGGCAATAGATAGCTATGAAATCCAATTTTCAGATAAGCAGAATATGAATATTCATCAAAGGAGTTGCTGATTGAACAGGTTCTTAAATCAGTCCAACTCTTTTAAATCATTGCATTAAACCCCACTGATTCAGAATGTAAAAGGTAATTTCAAAAGTTCTGTAAGAAAATATTTTTTTCTTCATGAGTGGTTTAAAAGCTGCTGGCAAGATAATTTCAAATGGTAGAATGACACTTGTGGAATAGCACAAGTGCAAGGTTGAAAGGATGATGAGCAAAAAGCTATGTCAGTCATCATCTAGCCCTACTTGAGTTTTACATTCCTAGGTAGAGTGCAAGTCATCAGTTCTTTGATTTAAATGCTTTAGGATTACAGGTAATCCTTCCAAATTCAGCTTTAGTAACTCAAACACTTCAGATTTTTGAGCGCCACAGTATATCATGGGAAATATTTTTAAAAGTGCCTAAGTTTAGTGTTTGTGGTCTATTTTTAGTCTTCAGTGGTTGTATGTATGTATTTCAACACTAATGCAGAAAACAGAGATGAAATGTGTATGTTTGCCAATGCTTAAACTTCTTTTCCTGCATGACCTAGTAGTCAATGCACTGCACCATGTTTCAGATGAGAAGAACTGCTGCAGGAAGGAAAATGTGTTGATGGAGATAAATAAAAGGGTCAAAGTTTATAGTCCAGAAATCAGTGATAGAGGTAACGATATCTGAGACAGATATCAATAATCAAGTCCAAGCTGTGTGACATGAAATAGAATGAGAAAACAACATACAGAGAAGGGGAAGCAACTCAAGATGGAGACTGGATGCTGGATGCTAAGGAAATCACTGTCTGAAAAAGAGTAACAATTTGCCTGTTATCCATCTGTGTGCATGAAAGCTATTTTAAAACAAAATAGAAAATACATCTTATTTGTGTGAATTTTTAGAAGTATTTGCTAAAGCAACAACAACAAAAATAGTGAATGTAAAAGCTCATACTCCTCAGCAATTTACAAAAGTGGGAAAATATAAAACATGCCTGAGTAGACCAGTAACTTTGCAATCTTGTATTATACTCACTATCACTTGTAATGTGAAAAGCTCTGGTTGTCTTCTCATTATAAACATTTCAAATTAGTTCTGACCTGTATTTTTCTCAATAGTTTTTCAAGCAGAAGTACAGGGTTTCTGACTGAAAGAAAAAGAATTCAGGTATGTACCTTACTTGAAATATTTATTTTGAATACTCTTGAGGATTTCAGGACATTTCAGTAAACTCTTCTGGACTTATACATGTAACTTCACAAATTTTGTAAGTTTTAGCACTTCATTTTATTTGCAAATGTCTATGAATTCAATAAATAACAAGAAGTGTTCTGTCAGTTACTCCTGTTTATTGCTTTACAGTGCAGAAAAAAAAAATTACCAAGAATATTCAGACAAAATGTCTCTAATTAGAAAATACAAGTGTCTACAAGCTGTTAGGATAGATCTTTACATTTCATCTAAACCTTTGCCATTCAAGGCAAGAGTACTGCCTACTCAGATAGTCTGTTCCAGTCCTTTTCCCTTTTCTTTGTGAGAGCCTGTGAAAAGTTTATTGCATTTCAATTTAAGAGGGAGGTTGAAGGAGATTAAATCTGAAACTTTAAACTCTTTCATGAAACAACTTTTCCCTTTCTTACCCTAAAAGAGGATTGTTTTCATGTTAATTTCTGATTTCCAGATGGAAGTTGTTGGAGAGCTGTTGTGGACGAGACATGCTGGGAATGGATAGAAGTGAACACTTCCCATCTCATACCCCTGTTGTGGAATCTCACCACTCAAGGACCCTGTCTGAAAGAAAGCAGCAGGAACCTGGTAGAATAATTTTAGCTTTGAAAAAATCTCTAAGATATTTGGAAGCAAGTCTTGAAATGAGATATTTTACTTCTTATTCTATTATTTAATTTGAAGCCCAACTTTTTCCTTTTTTTTCCTTCTTTTTATGTACACTATAATGCATTCCACTCATTCCAATTCACTGACTTCTAATACTTGTGATATATCAAACCATAACAAACATTACCTCTAAGAAAGTTATGTTTCTTAGAGAAAAGGATGAGCTTTCCACAGAAAGCTTAAGAATCATTAAGGTTGGAAAAGAAGACCTCCAAGACCATCAAGTCCAACCTTAGATTGAAAAGCACCTCCTCAATTAACCATTCCACTAAGTGCCATGTTGTTTCTTGAATACTTTCAGGGATGCTGATTCCACCACCTCCCTGGGCAGTGTGTTCCAATGCTTAATCACTCTTTCCATTAGGAAATTCTACCTAATGTCCAACCTGAACCTCTCCTGGTGCAGCTTGAGGCTATGTCCTCTCATTCTGTCACTTGTTTTCTGGGAGGAGAGTCTGACACCCAGCTGGCTACAACCTCTGTTGAGGATAGAGCAGGAGCTCCAGACAAAGTTTATTAGAGAAGCCCTCCTGTAGAGTCACAAGGTGCAGAAATGGACCCCCTTGCTTTCTAAGCTCCTCTTCAGAGAGAGGAGCCTGGTTCTGGCTGGATCCAGTCCTAACCCTGGACTTCATTGACAGTTTAAGTTTTACAACTTTTTTCCTGCAGGTTTTAATGATGGCAAATCAGATATATTTACAAAAAAATGAATTATTTGTTATGAGAAATGATTGGACAAAAAGAACTTAATCAGAATTATTTACTACACAACATAAAAGCTAAGCTACTATTACAGTATGAGATAGCATGGTGCACTATATCAAAGCAATATTAAAGCAATCTAAATCTAACAAAAAGAAACAATTATTAGAGATAGATGTAACTCCCCCATACCAATGATTATAGGCATATCTCTTTCACTTAACCTCAAGGAGTATCCTTGGTGGGCAGTCCCAAAACCCAAGGGAGGAATCTCCATATACCCCAAGGAGAAATATGTTAGGAAAACCTATCCTGTGGAAAGTGAACATTCACAGTGTAAAGGGATTGACTGCCAGTCATAGGCCTCCAGGTCAGTTTAGCAACTTATCTGCCAAATCTTTGCCTCATCACTGGGATGCTGATTTGAGGTTGGAGTGCGCCAGATGAGTTTTAGTATAATTCAACACCAAAAACCAGCCCATGATGCCCCTCTCAGCCCACCACTGATGGCCTTGCAAATAAGGCATTGTTCGAGTTGCTTGCCCACATTCCAAGTAGAGCAATCTGCTACAAGCCCCTTTCAGGCAGTTGTAGAGAGTGGTAAGGTCTCCCCTGAGGCTTCTCTTCTCCCCTGGATTTACTCAGCAATATACAAATAAAAGTAACCTTTTTTCTTTCTCACTTTGTAGTCCCATATGAATTAAAAATAAGCAGTTGCAATGCAAGTAATCCTAACCTACTCGATCATACCCACCAGTGCTTTGGCTTTACTGCCAAACCTATCACCAAGTTGACTTATTGATGAGGAGTGTGTTGACTTGTGGTGGAATAAAAATTAGCAGTAGACAGTGGGAAAATGTTCTCAAGAATACACAACACCATTTTCAAATGAAATAGCTTGCTTTTTTCCATTTTTTGCCTCTTATTCCGTATCCAAAAGATAAATGACCTTGCTGTCAGAGCAATGCAAAAAGAAAAATGAAATCAGTGGCATGCAGTGCTGCTCTGTGTGCCCTGGTTCCTAATATACTCAGACATAAAACTAGCAAACTTCTGAAAAATGACAAAGTTGGGCTTTTTGTCTTCACTAACATTTTTAAATACAGCCTCACTTGAGAATAACAGCAGCTAGTGGAGAATAACTCATAAAATAAACACCTCTGATTTTTATCATGTACTCTGCAAGCAGTTCAGTACCCATATTATTGGAAAGTGTGATAAATTCTTTACTAGCTATAATCAGGCTAAGTAAACAAAATACTCTGCAGCCAAATTTAGCTATTAAGTGTGGAGGGTATTTTGTTGGGGGGGTAAGGTTTTTTAGAGGCCTTGTCATAAGCAGGACAGCTCTGAGAAAAAGATATTCTTCCTCTGACAGATCCATTTAGAAAACCTGAATCCTAAAGACCTTAATAGTGTTGTACCTTCTATATTATGTTTATACTCAGCACTCTCATGGAAATATAGATAAAAATTCACCTTGTATTGCAAGATTAGGCAGTAAGTCAAG
Organism: Daphoenositta chrysoptera; assembly: GCA_013397915.1. Taxonomy (NCBI): domain Eukaryota; kingdom Metazoa; phylum Chordata; class Aves; order Passeriformes; genus Daphoenositta; species Daphoenositta chrysoptera. The sequence continues at coordinate 364,034 of VZRO01002273.1, forward strand.
CTTTCAATTAGAGCTGACTATCAATTAAAAAGTGAATTGCTGTATTTCTGTAATACACAGGCTGTAAGGCCCACTGTCCTCACAATTCTCCACTCTGGTTTTTATAAGTATTCTCATTCCATAGGATAAGCATTGATTGTTTCTTCATTTCTACAAGCATACCTGATTGTGAGTGCTTTTGGGCACAAAAGAGAATCTCAAAGCTTTTATATTCCAAAGGTAAGCAAATACTTGTTTAGATATATTTAAAAGTAGTGAACAAGTAAAGAAAAAACACCACATTCTTCAAAAAATTGACTATTTCTTGTGCAGGTAAGTTGAATGCTCAATTCTCAATCTCAGACAAACTAAGTTAGTCAATAGGGCTTCGATTAATCATGCGAGTGCTACCTTTCAGAACATCTTGCTTATGAGGTGTCCATATACTGCAGCATTAGTTAATCAGATATAAGAGATAAGTAGATGAAATAAGCATGATCAGGAGAGTTTTTCTAAAGTTTTAGAAAAGTTTTGTGTCCCTAGAGCCGTATAAAATGTTTTGCGTGGAGTTTAGTTGGATCTGCAGTGAGCTGTTTCTTTGTGCTGGAAACTGTGCCTGCCTTCTCACTCCTTGTGTATTTACAGAGGCTTATGCACTACTTTTAAAGAAAACCTGACAATGACTTTCCAGGTCACCTGTCAAACCACCTGAAAACTCTCCTCATTTTATTTCTTCCCTCTGGAAAAGCCTCAGAGAACAAACGGGTCTTGCGGCATGCCTGAGAAATCAGCAAGATTCAGGCTCCGCTGAACCGAGGCGGGGAACAAATCCTGCAGTTAAGGACCCATCACTGATTATGCCCTGGCTCCAGCCCCGTGTGACTCAGGCAGGAGCGCGTTACCTTGAGCATGTTAGATGATCTCAACTGTCATGGTGTCATTTTTAAACACCCCAATGCACACTTTCCCGGCACAGCTTGACAGGGACAGGTGTTATTGCTGAAACCATTTGCATGCAGAAGGCTGTGCACGTGGCGCTGAGGCATTTGCAGCCTAAACCTCCAGGAATGGAAAGGACAAACAATAAGCCTGTTGTTTCAATGTAAGAACAATCAGACCTTCGTGGATCGAATTATTTCTCATCCATATGTTGACGCAACCTCTAATTTTTGCTACTATCTGCAAATCTGTGCTCGTATTATTGCACATTTATAGGTGTTTGTATGGCAGCATCACAGCATTAGAGGGACACAGTTACTTACAGAAGCTGAGTTGAACCATGCTAAAAAAAGGTATCACTAAAAGCTGTCTGAACGTAACAACAGGCCCACTCTGCAAATCTTTTGTCAGACTGGGACAACAACGATTAAAAGACTCCCATCCCGTACTATGTAGTGCTCTGTGAATACCAGGTCACTTCAATACTACAAGAAAGGGTCTGAGATTCCATATACATATATAATCATCCAAATATTAATGCTTCTATTAAAAAAATAGAGCATTTTTCATTAACGGTGCACCAGCTGGTTAGTGTGAAATTTCCATTTATTTCCAGAAAAATTTCTAGTAAAATTTCATAACACCTCAGAAAATTACCCTGTAAGCCATTTAAAAGAAGTAGATTTTAATGTATTTTGAATTTTTTATGTTTGAGAACACTTCCTTTGCCTGAAGTTCATCATATACATAATAGTCCACATATCTATAATTATGAGCAAATTTTCATATGTTGTCAATTTTCCAAAACAAGGTTGCTAGGTACTATACTAACCATACACTGGACAAGTAGTTTAATTGTGTCACTTGTCCTTTCCATTGTAGCACTCTGATCATCTACAGTTTTCCTCTGATGATATTGCTCCCCACAATAGGATATTTAGTGTACTTTAAAGAGTAAAATTATTAGACTGTATTTCTGAGGAATCAGATCAAGTTGTTCAGGCTCAGGAGTCAAATTTCTGAGTTCAAGCTGTTGTATGGATGAAAATTAAAGTTTAGAATCATATCTCAGATTTTTCCAAGTTTATTGTCTTATAGAGAGTAGGCATAGTCCATTCCTACCTATAATAGTCCAATTTTGAAATAAATTATGTTAATTGTTAATGTTATTAAGCGGATGTTTTTATTCAGCTGACTATAATCTAAAATGTACCTGTACTGAGACTGTGGAATTGGGTTACAGTGAAGGAAAAGCTTCGATGTGTGTGTCCTAATTAAGTAGACTCATCAAAATGATGACTTTAGATATTTTTAAAATGAACTGAAAAGCAAGCATATATGCTTATGAGTGAATAAAACCCCAGGAACTACATATACCCATAAACAGTAGTTTTAATATATTCAGGAAAATATGAGGATGTTTAATATTAGTTAGAATAAGGAATACTTTCTAAATAAAATAAGGCTATGATTGTCATCATGTTTTAGATCAGCTCCTTTATTCTAGTAATACTTCCATAATTACTTGTGATTGTACCTTACAATAGATATCTATATTTTTTCCTAAGAAAATTTGAAGGTATAAAGTATAACTAGGAATCATAAAATACAGTACAGAGAAAATCTGCTGTCTGATTTATAATTTCTCATTATGATAACAATTAATATTTGTCACTTAGGATGAATTAAATCCATCATAACAAGTATTACAAACCTTCCTATAATTAGGATGAACCAAAATGTGTTAAAAACATGTTTCTTGATAATTGCTCTTGATAATGAAAATGATACTCCAGAATATGAGCCTTATGTTGTCTTAATATTGCTACTGATGCAACTTACAGAGGAATAAATAATGAAGGAATGTTTTATTCTGGTCAGTGGGAGAGAAACTGCCAGTCTTATCCTAGTACCTGTAGCCTTTCTCCAATTTGTATAAATGAAGTTTTCCTTGATTATCCTTTATTTCCAATATTAGTTCTCAGTCCCGTTTGTCTAACAAGTAGCACAATAGTACCCCTAAAAAACACCTCTCCATTTCAGAGGAAAGGGAAAAAGCTGTGAAGAAAATCCTTAGGTATTTGGAAAGAATAGCTAGAAAGAGACAGAAAAGAAAAACAGCTTTTAGTTGTATGATGTTGATTGGACGATGATTTGTAACTTTCAGCTTTCAGCTGCTGCTGTTGGTTCTGGAAATTTTACATGCCCCCTGTCAAGTTCTTCATCTGGAATTGAAAACAACCAGATTCAGACAGGTGTAAAGAGCAGGCTACATGACCCTGTGCTCCAAACACCCTCAATTTCAGAATTAAGAGCCATGTGGCCCAATGAAAACAAATATGTTGTTTGTGTCAGAAATATTCACTGTGAAATATGGCCAGTTTTCACTAGGGATGTAGTCATAAAGTAACAGAAATTTCATGGCAAGTAGGTGAGTGTGGAGTATGTTTCTGGGTTTATATATTGGAGTACATTCCCATAATAAATGTAAGTGTTGTTTCTGAAGGAAAGACAACAGTCAATAAAAAAAAGAAAATAGGTGAAGTAAATAACACTCTCTGGGAAACAGTAAGGGATGATGAACTCTATGGAATAAAAACGTAACAGAAAAGAGGAAATCACAGGAGAAATATTATGAAGGATATCAAAGGGCGAAGCTTAACAGGTTTCCACAGTAAGTGAAGGATTCTTGAAAATAAATTTGAAAAATTGGAAGATATAATCAAATACAAGAAACTTAATAATGCTTGTCTTTTTGAAAGCTGTTTTGAAGTGTGCTCTTCTTAATTACTGAAAGATATGATCACTTATAAATTATTAACTTCAAAATGATTAGATACATTCTGGAGAAAAAAAATTATAGTAAGTGATATAGTATTTTGAAAATTTTATCAAATCTTGCAAGATTTCAGAAAAAAAAAGTAGACAACATAAACATGACTGGAAAATTTCACTGAATACAATGTCTTAATAAGGACTGCAGCTGTCAGGTATTTTCCTAGAGTCACTTCAGCAGGCCACTTCATTATGTCAGTGTCAATGCTTTTTTCTTTGACTTTTCTCAAGTTGTAAATCCATTATGATGTGTGACCTGAGAAATGTCATCTAGCCTGGCTACTGATCCTCAAGCAAAATGACCAGTTTTGGAAGTAATTGAACTAGCTTTATGTCATATGAATACCTGAAGGCTTAAACAAGATGACACTGTATATATTTCACAAATGTTATATAATTTTTAAGGTTAACTTTAAAGTGTTTTATTGTGTTAAATTGTTTTGTTTTTATAAAACATCCATCAACAATACTAAATAAGATGATTGTAACCCATTTTGACTATCAAGTGTTAAAACTTATCTCCAGGATTTTCAAGTATTCTGCACATAATGTAACTGGGTTTTAATTTTTTTTTTTTTTTTACTAGTGCCTTCTTGATTTGAAAAAAAAAAAAAAACAACAACTTTATCTCAAATTGTGGACAATGGTAAATTATGTTTTTTTCGGAAGCACATTCAGATACTCACTTCCTGGGTCCACTGAAGTCTCTCTGTTTATCTATAGTCTTACCTGCTGGTATAAGCACCTAGAAATATTTTGTATTTCCTGAAAAATGCTGTTTGGCCAAAAGTGTGCCAGTAGCTTTTTCTATTGTGAATGCAATTAGTAGATCTAATTTGTACATGCTGTTCCTGAAGTAGCCAGCTATTCCTGTCAAAACAGCTTGACATAAGCAGTTGGTTTACATGTTGAATAGAATGTCTGGAAACAACATCAAAAGGACAGAAATAGCCTATACCTGACTAGCTGGTTGTCGCAGCAATTGTGTCTTCAAAGAAGAAGGCTAAATAAACAAAATAGGGATTAGAAATTTAATCCTGATAACAGAACAAGCGGGAAGTGAATTGCAGTAATCACAAAGTTCAGTGGGGTTTTGCTCCAAAATAGTCACAGCTGAAATATAATTGCTTAAATATGCCAACTAGTTCACCTAATTAGGTGAATAGCAAATGACTCTGGTCAATCTTAGAAAGAAATTTCACAGCTTTTATCATTAGCCTCAGGAAAGTATTTGGGTTGCATGGCATTGCTCAATAATTATAAGTATTACTTTGTTTGGATTGTCACCATACCTTGGGAAATCTAGAATTAGGCATTTTTGTTCCTCCATGACAAGTGTAGCACTATACACCAGTGGAATAAATTAATAATGTGCAGAGTAGTTCAGGCACATTTCTCATTTTCTGCATATGTAAATCAAGAGCAACTAAGAATGATCCCACAATGCCAAACCAGCTATGATTAAGAGGAAAACATTAACGTGTCCAGTGGAATTTGGAACAGTTGTTTCACTTTCAGTGAGAGCTGATACATGTTCCCCACACCAGCTTTGTAGATGCACGTTTACTGCTCGAATGCTCTTCCCTGTGGAAAGACACATGGAATTGAGATCTAGGTTTTCTTGGTAGCCTTTCTGTAAAAGGAGCAGAAGTAGGGATATGTCTGGTAATGCAGCACGTGTTCTTAATTTTCCGTCTGTGGTTTAGTGGCTCTCTATTTTCTCGTCTAGGGCTTTTATCTTGTGTAATTCTGCCCTGTCAGAGTTCTGCAGAGGCTGCTCTCCTTCCCGAGGGCACTGGAGTTTGTAGAATCATAAAATGGTTGGGTTGGAAGAGAGCTTAAAAATCATCTGCTTCCAACCCCACTGCAATGGGCAGGGATACCTTCCATTAAAACAGGTTTTTCATAGCCCCATGACCTTGAACACTTCCAGGGAAGGGGCAGCCAAAACAGAAAATGGAGGTTTTTTTCCTTGTCGGAAGATGAAAGGTGTAGTAGCAACTATGTTTACAAAGCAGTTTAAAACCTGTGAGAATTTTTGGAGACCTGAGTAAAGTACTTGAAAACAGAATTTCTTGTGGCTTTACTCGTGGGTATCAACACACGAATGGAATAACAATGTCAGTTCTTGATGTAAATATGTGTTTAACCTCACATCATGTGAACTCAAATAAATTGCCTTTACATCTGACATAAAAAAATTATGTGAAATTAAAAAAACCCCAAAAATAACATCCCCCCCCACTGCCTCCCCCAAAAAAAAGAAGTAGAAGAGAGAGAGGCTGGGTCTCTTTAGTATTTTCTTAGCTGAAATTTCAAGGACATTTTAAGAAGATGAAAATTAATTAGCTAAATTAAAATTTGGCACTTTTTTTCAATTAAAGGGGTTAATATCTTGTCAATTCTTTCAGATTTTCCTTAAATTATCAATCACAATTAGCTGGGATGTATGTAAATATGTAAGTGTGTGTACACTTATTGTGTGTGTACACACCGTGTGCATTCTGGAATGGCACATTAGACCTGGAAAAAACCATGTTTTGCATCTGGAAAAGGTAAGATACCAGCAATAGTTAAAATTAAATTTAAAATGAACCTTTTTTAAAAAAAAGTTACCTGGCAACATCATGCCTTCTAAATATCCGTTCTGCTGCTGTTAAATGTGGCTTTCCTATATGGACCTGAACCCAAGCTCCAACAGCACAGAAAGGAGCTGCAGTGATGGAGGTTGATGAGGCACCCTGGGGTTATACCACTGGATCCAGCCAAGTGCCTGCACTCACCTACCAATGATAACAAGCAGAATAATTCAATCAGAAAGGTGCTTTGTCTTAAAAATACATTTGAAACAAAGCTAAGTTCTAAAACTCATAACTTTCATTTGTTACAAGGAAAATACGTTTGACTAACAGTGGGGGAAAAAAATGTACAATATTGATACTAAGTCATATATTGGATATAAAAATTAATTCCTGATATTTCTACAAATTTTCCTACTTCTAAAATGACATTTTTCTTGAGGTTTCTTTTTAAAATTAACTGACCTAATAATTTGTATTCAGAGTTAGCATAATTTATTTTTCTGGTTCTAGGGTGCTTTTTGATAAACATAGAATAGTACTCCACATGGAGAGATTATGAAATTTCGCCAATTCACAATTCAGCTGTTTTGCTTCACATCCATTTCTAGTACCCAACAGTTAAGAAATTGTTGTTGACACTGGCCCATAATTTAGGTTCTGTACAAAGGACACTGAAGTCTCTGAAAATAAACTGCATCTGGTCTTTTGATAAACCCCTAGGAAACTGGATATGTTTCTTTCACTAAAGATGTCTTAGGGAAAGAGGATCAAACAAAGAAGACAGTGAAAATTGGAACAAAATAAATGCTCACTTAAGATTAATGGAATATTCCCCCTTGAGGTGCAGCAGACACAATCCTTCATTTTCACTAATTTGTATGTTGACGTAGAGTTGCTGATTGCCCAATGGAAATGAAAAATAATTAGTCATCTAAAGATTTTATATTTATTTACAATACCAGTAAAGTATGATCTCAGTAATATTTTATATGCAATACTAATTAACAGATAATTATGTCTGGAAAAAAAAAAAGAGTACATTTATTGTCCGAAAATTTGAGCAAAAATCCCCCAACCAAACCTTCCTTTCATGGATTTTTTTCTCATGGAACTTTTTTTACTTCCCCAAATTAGCTCCTGCTTTATTACTAAATAATGATAGCAATCACAATCTGAGAATGTTTAGGAACAGTGGATAGAGTGGTTTGCTAAAGAAAAACATTTTCCTCTTAGTCTCAAATTAACAATAATTTGATTTATTTTGCTCTTAAATGTATTCAAGCATGAGGTAGACTAAGCATGATACATACATCTCTGTGTTGGAAAAATAGTCATAGGAATAAATAGGTGACATTCATAATAATTAGGCTAACTTTACAAAAGAAATAGGAGAGAAACGTGACTACTGTTTGAATAGTTTCAGGTACTACATAGAATGATAGAAGTGGCAAGATATTAAACAGATGCATTGTCTTCCAGGTGCAAGGTTTATAGAACAAAAGACTATTTCCAATCTCATTTCAGTTATAATTCAACTATTCCCAGTGAAAGATAAATTTTCACTAAATGGCACCATGGCATTTTCATGACTTTGGCTTGGCTTAACACCATGTGAATTAAGTGCCTGCAGTATTCAATTCATTTCAGTACAGGGAGATGCACATGGAGTTCAGAAAACTTAGAATTTAAATTAGATATAAACCACAGAAACACTCTTTTGCTTTCAAAGGAAAAATCTCTAACCCCAGAAATTAAACATAAAATCTCAAACCTGTTCCTGCTCCCTTTTAGATAACTTAATATTTAGTTCTTTCTTAGTCTGCCTAATTATTAGAAAACTCATCTTTTTTGCCTTCGGTTCACACATCAGATTGGAGAAGTCAGCATGTGTCATCCTGAGCTCATTTTTTTCTGAATATTACAATTTCTTCTGTGATTTCATCCTATTATGAACTGTATATTATTGTAACAAACCATGATGCTACATTTCTTTGCTGATACATTAATCTGCTGTGGAATTAATAACTAGTAATTACTCTAGTGGATTTCTTTTCTGTCCCAGAAATTCTATCAGATACCTAAAATGTGTCTCCCTATTTCAAGAAAAAGGACTTTAGAGGATTATGATATGTTTTGAAGGGTAAATTGTGAATTGTGATTATGAATAAAAAATCCCCAGTGGCAGCAGCTGAGAAGGATTTTCTTGTTTCCTTCAGCCGGTTAAAGTTCTCAGCAAACTTCATATAGACCATATTTTCCATGGCTTTATTGCTTTTTGCATCAAGCCACAAGCAATGCCCTTTCTGTTCCAGTGGCAGCACCCTCCTTCACCTGCACTCAGGTCGGGAGTGCCCGGCCCCGGTGGCGCGCGGGCCAGAGGCAGCCTGGCCAGAGAGCAGCAGTGGAGCAGCACCAAGCCCTGCACACGCAGGGGTGGCCGAGTGTGGCACTGCCAGCAGAAGAAGTTCCAGGCCCTGGCAGTGCACGTGTGTCACGAATGAGTGGTTTTGGTTGCTTGCAGGACCACTGCCAAGTGCATCTGTCACAAGGTGTCACCCTGCTCTGAGCCACTTTGCCTGCTGATGGCAAGGAGGGGACTCTGACAGATGCATAGATCCCAACTCTGCCTTCTGCTGAATGTCTGTGGGCAAGGACCAGGTTTTTCCTTGTAATATTTGCTTTTAAACCTGCAAGTCAGGAACAGAAACAGTTTCTGAGTTTATCCTTTACTAAAAGTTCAATTTACCAGTGACACTTAATCTGCTTTAGTCCCTCGTTTTGCTGAGCTGTGAAACTGCAAAGTGAACCTTTACAACAGAAAGCTCACCTGATACAAACAGCATCTGTGCATCTGTGAGTTGAGAAATATGTGAAATCACTTTCATATTTTAATTTATTTTCTTTTCTGTTCAAGTTCAAGACTTTTTTTTAATTCTTCTTGTAACTCTTTCTCTGTTTTAGTGTTAATCCCTCAGCTGGGAGACAATTAACTGTGGTACTTTGTTATGCCACAGTTAGTGGTGAACAAATAATGTTTTAATTACTGAACAGCAACAAAACTATTTTAATGCTTTTGCTCACACTTCTTTCAAACAAGATCTCAGTCTGGCCCAATGCACAACATTTTTATTTAATTTCATCTGTCAGCAGCAAAGGGGAAATTATGAAAATGAGGATGCGAACTTCATGTTTTTCATTAAGCTGCAGATTGTAGCAGTGGTCCTGAGCTACCCCAGAACTTAAAATCTCAGAGCACCAAGCAATGGTTGCATTACATTATTAATTTCCTTCTTTTTGTCCAAGGAGGTTTAAATCCACACTGCCTACTGCCCAGGAATATGCACAGTTCACTATAATGAAACATGGACAGATTTTAGGTGCTCCAGTTGCCCCTTTTCCGTGTGGGGTTTGTAGGTTTTTTGGTGAGGTTTTTTGGTTGTTTTTTTGTTTGTTTTTAATACAGTGACCAGTTTGCAGATATACATATATATATTTTATGCCTAGGTTTTCAACCAAAAAGGCAATAAAATAATTAGAATTATTTGTCTCTAGAAACACTTCAATCAACAAGAAATATGCAGAAGCTATAAGTTTCCCAGTCCTTTTCTTATGCTCAAAATTACTTGAAATGTTATGTTTCAGATGTGATAAAATGAAGGTTTTCTTCCTTGTTCAGTTTTAGCAAAGTTTGCAGGTTTTGGCTTTTATTTTGACACTAGACAGAAGAATCAAATGCTGCAAAAAATATGTGGGAGTATTCCAACTTATTTCACTTAGTGCACGGGGAGGGTAGGAGGAAGTCATTATTTTTTTCTTAATTAAGACATGAGTTCTTCATTTCTTAAGGTTTAAAACCTTAAATTTATATTTCACATCAGTGCTCTCCGAATATCCATTAATTCTGGATGTGTTAACATGTTATTGCATAACCAGAAACCCAATACTTTTCAGAATCTTAATTATTTTTTCATCTATGTACTAATAATAGATAAAAATGTCTGAGACAGTGTTTTGTGCTATGAAAGGCTGAGTACTTAGCAATTATTGAATAGCAGTTGCTCTGAAATGTTCTGAACCCATCTTATTAAAAAAAGGATCTCCCTTGGAAGTCGTAATATGATTAATTCCATAATATTTTAAAATAAACCCCCAGTTCTGCGATTGTCTCTCGCTCACGGTAACAAATCAAATTGTGACTTGCTATACTCTGGGATTTATCTGATTCCTTAGGTAATACTTGTTCCCTTGCTCCTCCTCCAGTTTCTCAAAGCCAAGCATGATGTAATACTGCGAACTCTTTGTCCTTGGACCCAGATGATAGTTAAAATTTCAGTGTGCATTTCAACCCAATCATCCCTCAGCTGCTTAATGAACCTGCAGTGGTCTGGTAGCAGGTTCTGGTAGCTGACTTTTCTAAGAGGGTGTTAAAACCAGCCCTGAAGGCAAGGGTAACTGGGGTTCTTGTTGATAGGTCTCTTGGGGTGGGTTAGAGTGAAATGACACAGAATGATCGGTGTTTATAAATAAAAATAAAAATAACAAAAATATAAATAGAAACATGCATATTTAAGAAAAATTCAGTTGCAGTGGAAAGCAAGTATAGCTGTTTGGGTTATTATCTATAGTAATATGACAATATAAAAGTATGAAAATATCACTTAAGGAAATAGATAAAGGAAAGAAAGAAAGAGAAAGAGGGGACAAGAGTAGATAATGGAGAGAAAAGTTATCAGCACCTGTGGATCTGCTGATGACATCTGATTGTTGCAAGTTAGATGTCTGTGGTCAAAGTGAAGGGTGCAATTCTTGATTGATCGAGGGTGGGGGAAGCCCGCAAAACAGAATTCAAGAGGTTAATGTATGTTCATGTTCAGGTGGGAATGCCCTGCTACCTGCCCTGGGGGGAGTTTTAACACTGTGGATCATAACCAATCCTCTGGTGGAAGGCCCCAGAAATTAGTCTGGGGGTGCTTCTGTGGTTGGGGGTGGCTGCGGGTGCCATCTGTCCCATATCTTGGGGTGACACGTGCATGAGCAGTTGCTTCCTTTCACACAGTTTGCCACAGCTGGAATTTTTGTCCAGGTATATTAACCAGGATGTGCTAACCAGATCTCACCACCGATAGGCCTGGAATAGCAACTTCCTATCATAGCTCCTCCCCTCTGAGCTTAGCTCAAATTCCTGATGTAGTGGCTTCTCCTATGGGCAAGTTCCTTCTGCGGCCTTGACAGTATTTGAGAGACAATATGTCCTCTTGGAAATAAATAAATTATCCCTCTGAAAGGACTTAAAGAGCACAATTGCCTGTCTCAAAGTTCCTATTTAATGTATAGGTTGAATTCTGCAGACCTATGTCTTACTTTAACCACATCTACAGTGATATTAATTGTAAGAATTAGAAGAAGTGGATTTAATACTGAAAAGTACAACACTTTTCCATGAAATTGCAGTATAACCCAGCTTTGTGGAGTTGACACTATCATAAATTAATAACATGCTAAAGAAAAGGTAGCAGTTTTCACAAAGGGCAGTTGCAAACAAGTTTCCCTAATGATCTTTATAGGTTCTCTGACATGTAGGATATAGCTAATTATTGCAGAGAACAGATTACAAGTGAGGGGACAGAATTCGTTGAAATGAATGTATTTAGGCTTGTCGCTGAATATTAACCTCAAAGAGGTGCAAAAATCTGCCATGGTACTGAGAGGTTAGGCAATAAAATGTCAGATGGAACCCGAAGACAGTTAATGCAAAGTAACGCTCACGGGAGAAAACATTTCACCTCTACATGGAAACACAGTGATGAGTTCCAAATTAGTTATCACCTCTCAGGAAAAAGATATTGAAATCTTTGTGAATAAAGATGAAAATACACTTACCTTGGTCATACAGTCAGCTCTGGCCCCTCAAATTAAAGGATGAAATAGAAGTAGGAAATATACAGAGAAGGATACAGAATGGTCTGTGTAGCAACAAAACTGGTATGTTAAAAGCAATATGTTTGGAAAAGAGCAAAGCATACTAGATAATGATTTTTCTGTATTTTAAAAGTTCAAGATGTAGACAATATTTATTGAAATTATAAGTCTTTTTAGAATAAACTAAGATTTAAAAAAACCCACACAATGTAATTTCTCATTCTGTAGTGGTGATTTCCACACTTTTTCTAAGGGATAAATGGTCTCTGAAAGGCTTCTTGAAGAAACCTACCCAAACACAGATGTTGAAGATTGCAGTCTGCATGGAACCACCAATTCATGAACTGCTAATTGGCAAAATCTTTAGGACAGTTCAAAGGAGAATCACTGTGTCCTTCCTTTGTTCATCAGCTCTATCCCTGTGAGTTGACTACTGCAGGTTCTCCATCTGGATGGATACCTGAATCTGATCCAGTTTGGCAGGTCCTGTGTGTGGAGCTTATCCTAAAAAGAATTAAAAAAAAAAAAAACACAACAAAGTAAAGGAGATTTCACCATCCACTGTATCAAGCATTGCCAAATCTACAAGAGCTTAACATTTATTTATATACAAATGAAAAATATTGCACCCGCCTGTGAGGGCAAGATTCAAAAACGTAGCACTGCTAAATATTCAGATGCACATAACTGAGTAGAGTGATTTGCTTCTTGTAATACTTTAATTTTGATCTTTCTCATCTTAAAGAAGGTCCCAAAAGCAGCAGTCTCTTTTCTACTTCAAATTCAGAAAAGTTTCAGAAAGAGAGGGAAAATTGCCTGGAACTCTGTAACCTTTAATGCTCAGATTCAGACCATTTTGACTCAAGGGCTTTTGAAAGCTACAGCAGGCCATAGATGAATTGCAAAACAAGTAAATCAGAAAATTGATGTACAATTATGCATCTGCATTTATTGGATTTGAACTCAGCAGGGAACAAGTCCAGCTGAAGAGGCTGTAACAATCAGATGGCACATGAAATTTGGTTAGCTCTGCTTGGCAGAAAGGGTGAAGAATTACCTGTATATCCAGATTGGAATGTCTTGGATTAATGCTATTTCCAAAATTCCTCCTTGCCTATATATTACCGAAAAGTTTTAGAAATTGTGTTAATGATTTTCACTAATTTTACACTGTCTGAATATTACTCACTTCTAAGGTGTCCTTGAAAAAAAATTTAATCATTATTATGCATATGTTTTTTGGATTAAATATTTTGTGCTAAGAATTGTGTACTAGTAAATTGTTGAGGGTTTTTTGCTTCTTTGTTGGTGGTGTTTGGGTTTTTTTGCCATTCTAAATTCATGGCTTTCTCTTTACTGGTGAAAGGTATTTGTGCTCCGCTGCTTCCTTGGGAGAATTCATCATGCAGAATAAATTATGTGGGTCCCTCAAATTAGATTGGGTTTATGCCTTACATTGGTAGCTAATTCATGAATTAGGCTGCTTAAAATGGACCTCATCAAATAAAATACCTTCAGGACAAAATAGGGCTGTAATCTCTAAGTATGCAAACCAAAATGTGCCTAGTGCATTCATCCGATAAACAGGCAACTAATCTGCAGCTAAGATTAGGAAGTTTATAAAATCTATTTCAAAAAGTTTTAATTAAAATGGGTTCAATGAGCTGTGTCTTGAAATGATACTTCTATTTTCTTTTTACAATATCATGGGATTATAGCTTGCATAAAAGCTGGGAATGTGCTGTGCAGATTTCGGAGCACACAGGACACTGACAGATGGACACACATTAAGTTTGAAACAAAAATTAAAAAACAAGAGGGGGATATGGATGTGTTGCACTGACGAGTTCCTAACCAAATTATGCATCAACTTGGTAGAGTTTTACACACTAAGGACATACTGATTCAAAATGTTAGTTTCTTTAAATAAAAGCAATAGGGAATTAGGGCTCAAGTGGGTATAAGAACTATTATTTGCTGACTGAAGGTAATTCCAGATCTGTTACTGAAACTCTTTTGGAGTTTATGGGATTCATATCTCCTTCCAGAGTCTGCTTTGTCATCAGTGAAATCAAAGTATTAGTTAACAGTTGCTTCACAAGAATGTAGTAAGAGCTTCCTGGCAACTGTTTTTTTCAGAACTTTGAAGATACTAGGTCAAATTTTCATTTTCTTTCACTGTTTTCATTGTAGCTCTTAGGTGTTGAATTATTATTAGAATTTAATCACTGAGGACGGAATTTCTAAGTTTTTTTTTCCCTTCTGTCCCAAAAAAGAAAAGCTGTAGCAGATGAAATTAAATTCTATTGTTCATATGGCATCCTAGAACAGCTGAACAAGTAGAACAAGGTGGGATAGCTGAAATTTACTGAACTACAACTAGAGTTTGTAAGGATGCGCCCACTTTATGTATTTATTAACAGTCTAGTTCCTCATCTAGGAGATAATGGGATATGAAATTCTTCACCCAAATGATTTTTTACAATTTTAGAGAGATAATAGTGCAACCATGATGATCCATCCAGATATATATTTAATAAATTTGAAAAACAGTAAATAGTCTAAAAGACTTTTCATTCTTTGGTGTTTTGTTCATACTTGAAAACAGTGCAGCATAGCTATAAATCTGCTTGGAATATATCTGCCACAGCAAATGCCCTTTATGCAAACTTTTATCATGGTGGAATGTGCTGATGCACTTTTTCTCCTCCATTGCTAAACAGCCTTTTAAATCTGCCTTTGGTAATAAAAAAAATTGGGTTTTTTTTTCTGACAACCTCAGATGCTATTTTGAAATCAGCAAAACAGCTCATGTCTCCTGCCCTGCTGGCTTCATACTGTAGTCCAGCTTCCTTTCAACCCCACCATCCCTAAAGGCCTGGGAAATATTAAATAAATCCTACAGGGAATGGAATGAAATATGTTCAAAGGAAGAGATCTCAAACTTGTAGGTAGCATAATATAAATCCCTTGATGTTTCCTCTCTCTTTTGTTTTACAGATGCTTGGGGACCTACTTCTCTTTACACGAAAAAAAAAAAAAAAAAAGGGAAAAAGGAAAAAAGAAAAGGAGATCTAATTTTTTATTGTGGAAAATCATTCTTTCTACATTAAACTTTATTTTCTTTTGAAATATTTTGATATATTACCTTTAGAAACAATTCAAAGTTAATCCAGATAATTTGTTAAATGAAAATTGTCTTGTTTATATTTTTCCTGGAACTAAATCAACTCTGGTAAGTGCTACTAAAACAATTCAAGCAAGGTGGGACGTAATTTCTCCATTCCTATCTGGAAAGTGGTAAGGATGAAGTTTGTTCCTTCTGAAAATTTTCTAAAATGATAGCTCAAAAAAATTATTGAAATGGTAATGCAGAGCAGTTCCAATTTGATCAGAAGATCACTGTCCACAAGGTTCCCAGGTGGGACTGACCATAATAACTGTAACTCAATAGAAATGTCGACATGTAGATCACACTCTTGCCTGTAGCATTCTGTGTGTTTTTCTTTCTGACCAACAAGTGGTGAAGAGAGATTAATTTATAAGCCTCAGCCTCTCTCCCCAGTGGGCAGCCCTGACCTCCATGAAGGACTTGTCCCTGTGACCAGGTTGTCAGGCTGGCTTGGGATGAGCACCACGGGCTGAATTAATGACCCTGAGCCCAGGCCGGGTGCTGGCAGAAGGGAACGCTAGCCTGAGGTGTGTGTGCTGCTCCTGCTGAGAGCAACATTAATACTTGTGAGCCAGAGAGGGTTTTTGACCTGACACTGAAAATCCCTGCCTTACCCACCAGGACAGCTAGCAGGGGAGACTGACTGTTTGCTATGACTGATTGATGTATTAAAAATGGCAAAATATAGAAATCCTGCTCAGAAAGGGCTCCCTTTTCTACAGTGCATCATTCACAAGGAGGCTCAGGTACAAACCTGGCTTTCAAAAGATCATTCTGGAGGTCACAAAAAATGTGGTAAAGTACTATAGGAAACAAATGAGGAAGGATTTATCATTTAGCATCAGTGACAGCAATTTTCTCATATGCGCTCAGTTTGCAGGTTCCCTTTCAATAAGGGATGGTCTTTAATAGTAATCCATGGAACCTATCCTGTCATCATCCAGTGACAAAATTCCCCTCTACTCCTGTAATACCCATAAATAAATTTAAAATATGCAAGATATTGAGAGAAAAAGAATAGATTTCCTTTATAATATATTATACATTGAGATTAATCCATATATTCAAATTCCTTCTGCAGAAGCAGCAGGAAAATTTCATTTGGACTTATTTTTTTTTCCCACTGAGACACTGATTTGTTCCTTTTTGACTCTTATCTACAGTTGGGCTATCAAGTTAAAGAAATATAAGATGCTGCAAGAGAAACTATGAATCATCTATAAAAAATAATTTAAAATGTGTGTTATACACTACATTTGAATGTGATTATGAATTTACCTGCTTTTGACTTCTGTTATCTATATTCTTTGATATGTTGCAGGAATAAAAGCTGTAGCAGTCAGCAAAACTACAAAGGGAAAAAAATGACAAAAAGTTATACAGGTATACGTACTGCTAGAAAGCAGACACTTTTGAAGCTACCATGACTTCTGAAAAGCCTTTAAGTTGTCAAAAAGTGAAAATTCACTGTTGTATGTGTCTGTGTATATGCACTGCTTAACTTACATCGCACTGGGACTTTCATAAGGGAATATAGTTGCTTACTTAGCAAACTGTCTCACCTTCAATAAATGAGAATGCAGCAGAGGGCTAATCAGAAGGCTTGGGAGGGTGAGTCTAGATCAGGTGGAAGTGGCTTTTCCTCTGCAAGGTACACAGCTGTCATTATGGTTCAAATACTGGAAGAGCGCAAATCTCTGAAGAGTTTGACTTGTTCAAAAATCTATTAGAAAGAGTATGACTTGTTTTTATAGTTCAATATTTTGTAATAACCATAGGAGTAGTATTCTGATTTTCCATCCTCTTCCTCTCCCAACCTCCTCCAAGGAGTATCCACCCAGGATATGTCTAAGGTACAGAAACTGCATCCAATTACAAGCCTTATGTATTTGAGTCAATTGATGGAGTCTTGGTCCATAAAGAGCATTGCACATCTTTAACTTCTATATCACATCTCAGATAGTTATTTTAACGTGATTTTGTCCAGTTTCCTTGTGTGTTAAAGACAGGTAATATTAAAAAATGATATTGCCTGTAGTTCTATTCCATGTAGTCACAGACTTGAGGCATGTTTCTATCAATAAGGCCTTTGATAGTTTACTCCTGGGAGCAATGTTGTAGTGCAAGAAAAATCAATGCCAGACACTTTGGTGTCTTCTTTGGACACAACAGCTTAAGATAAAACTTCCATGAATGACCTTTTCAGAGATGGCCTCAGTCAGTGACTCAAGATGTAGCAAGAGAGATCATCAAACAGATGATCTTAAGTCTCCCAAGCACTAAGTGTTTTGCTCACAGGTAGCAAAGTGTTGGAAATTTGATTTGGTTCATCCTTGGTATTAGTTCCCTTCAATTTCACTGTGTAAAATATTATTGATGCTGCAAAGAAAAAGCTTTTGATAAATGTACCCAAAAAAGTCTAAATCAATAGTTCTCTTGCAGAAAGGTACCTGGAAAATAGAATACAGAGAATCAATTGTCCTTTAGTGGTGTGAGGTTTCTGTTCTCCATCTTTCAGACTATGACAGAAGTACCATCAGCAGCTGCTTCTGACACCTGAGCTGCCAGGTAATCCATACTCATCTGGAATGTTTCTATTGCGAATTTGTTTGTGCATCTGCTGGAAAGGGTTCTTGTAGCTACTGATGGTTGAAAGAGAGAGGTGGCACAAAGTTTCATCCTGCCCTGGACTGCAGAACAAGGAGCGGGTGTCATTCTCGTGAGAGCAACTAAAAGGACTAAACTGTTATTCACCCATCCAGAGTCCTTCCCTCCATCTCTAGGTAATTCTGATTCTGTGGAGAAAGTTCCAGTGTTGTGGTTTTTTCCAGCAGTGAACTACAGCATAGGCAGAGCTGCATGAAGTGTTACTCCCTGAGCATGCGAACAAGCAGCAAGGATAAAAAAATCAAAGTAACTTTTTTTTTTATTCACACATTTTAGAAATATAAATAGAAAAGCCATGACTGCAGATAACAACTAACAGTTTTTAATAGCAAATACCCATCCAATAACCATCATCTTTTTATTAAGGGGGTGGGAATGTTGGATTAGGGCAGGGGGTTTTGTTTTTTAGGGTTTTTTGCCCTTTTTTAAATATAAACATGGACTAGCAGGACCATAATGTTGATCTTTTGTGGTTTTTATCAATGTTTAGCAGTGGTTCACAGTCAAGATTGTAACCTTGATGGAATTGTAGATACTTTTTAAGTAATATACAATACATTAAATCTTAAATACTTTTTTTTAGCATATAGAGGACTGGATGGACTTAAGGGTAAGTATTCACATTTGTATTCAGAACAACACGAATTTCATGTGAGAACTTCAATTTTTGTAAGGCTAATTAAACCTGTATGGACAAAACTATAGACCAGTTTTTAATGCATCTGTCTAACGCATTTTGTTCAAAAAGAAAAAACCTAAATGGAAAAAACCCACCTCATGGGTTTTGAAGTATAAATTGATATTCATCTTTTGGTCAATGAATCCATGCACTAGGATCTTGTAGCATCTTGCTTGGGGATTCTCTTATTTGGATGTACTGACCATGAAAGAGAAAAGCCATCACCAGTCTCACATGCAGCAAGTTTGGAATCAAACAGGCATCAGTATTTTCTTTCTGATCTCGCCTTAGAAAGCAAAGATCATTCTATGCTTAAATGATTTGATTAAGATTCGCCCTTTGGCAATATGATGTGAAGAGATTATCTGGGATTTGCTTTGAGAGAGAAGATTGTCTAATGAGTAGGTTATTGAATGAATCACAGTATCATTTAGTACTGATAATGGATTTAAACCCTGAGTTACTCAGATAAAGAAGAGAATCCCACTTCCGCCTCAAGTAAATCTGTATATGAATTTAATATTCTGATATTTCCTGACAGCATATATTTTGATTTACTGCAGTGCAAAAAATAAGTCACAAATCTTGCTAAGACTAATTAAAGGTTCCCAAAATTATCAATAAAAAATTATGGTATTTTCTCATTTAAACTCCATTCACAAATGGTAATTTATAGAAAAATATTTCAGAAGGTATAAAAGATGCTACACTTAATTTTAAATTACTTCTAAATTAATTTCTGTCGTTACCTTTAAAAATAGGCATAAAGTAGTGCTATAAGCACATGATCTGACTGCCTTTAGTGGCAGGTGCTGTTCTGATGGAAACACAAACCTAAGGGCACAT
Organism: Daphoenositta chrysoptera; assembly: GCA_013397915.1. Taxonomy (NCBI): domain Eukaryota; kingdom Metazoa; phylum Chordata; class Aves; order Passeriformes; genus Daphoenositta; species Daphoenositta chrysoptera. The sequence goes on from VZRO01002273.1 coordinate 383,652, forward strand.
TGAATATTCTGTACTGAGGCTCTCTGTAAGCCACTCAAAGCATTAGTTTGAAGGTCACAAGTACATTGCACGAAGAATTACCCCACATTCATAGGTAAAAGTGACAGTTGTTCCTGGCCTGCCCTAGATATAAGCACAGGTGGCTTAGATCAGAAACAGAAGGAAAAAGCCTTTTTAATTTAGGTTTCTTGCAATGTTTGCATGTATTTCAGTCAGTGTTTATGTCTCCCTCTGTAATTTTCTGTATAGTTGTGTTGAGAACACACAAGCTCATCCTTTTCTTGTGATATTTAAGAGAGCAAAAAATCTGTGTTGATGGTATATATTAACCTTCTGAATACATGTAGAAGCCTACTGAAATAACTGGCATTATATCTTTACTTTTAATATTAGTTTTTCCTATTTCTCTGTGATAGGTAGTTAATTAACGAAGGCCCAATGCCAGACCATATTGAAAACCAGCAGTTACTGTTACAGTTCTTCAAGCTTATGAAAAAACCAAGTTAAAATATCATGGCTAAGATTTTGTTTTCTTTTATTTCTATCAATAATACTAAATCATAAAAAAACACCCCCAAATGTAATTTTCCAGTAAATTCTTTAGTGCTAGTTCATTTATTTGGTTTAAAGAGATTTAAACATTTTTCTGTAAATTTTTTTGCCAATCATTCTTGGGCATGGCCAAATACAAAGTGAGCCTGAGCCTCAGTGACAGACTGCATTACCTAGTTATTTGCTATTATCTAGTAATACCAATAACATACTAGCATTCGCTTGTTATACCTACAACAGAAAAATACTCAATTTCTGTAAAATTTCCTTCCACAGCAACACTTCCTTTCTATGTATTCTATCAGTGTCCTAAAGGTAAATAGATTTAATCTGTTTAGGACTGGAAAAACAGAAGGGCACCTGCCTTTTGAGAGAGAATTCACGTAGTCACCACAGATTGCCCAGTAAGAGCAAGGGGGTTGAGACAAAATCATCACAGGGACTCTCTCAGTGACCTCTTTGCTAGAAGACCTTTTTCCTTTTATTTGCTGGAATTAATGGAGGCATTTGAGAAGTCATTTCCCAATGAACCCATTTAACACAAGCAGGAATCATATTGCACCTGTTGTAAATTTGCTGCTCTTTTTTTGGTTAGGTTTTTTTAGGTTGTTTCGTTGGTTTGGGGTTTTTTTAACTATAGCAGATGAAAGTTGCAGATGCAAGGGGCTTATTTTAAATCTGGAGAACTTAATGTCGTCCCATCTCTGCTGTCGTGAAGGTTTAACCCTTGCATGAGTGGGAGTGCAGATACTGCAGTGATTGTTTCTGTTAACAGTCTTACTCATTGCATTAGTTTGTAATGCCTTAGTACATACTTCTTTCTAACAAAGATTTGGAGACATCTTAAAAACTGAGGACATTTAGGTAGCTGAAAGACTTCTAACAATTTCAAGCTTCATATGCTTTTACAAGTAGACTTGCACCCATGAAAATGCTGAAACCTGTTATAAGCCACCTAGAGTATTCTGCTATCTTCCCACTCCATAGAATTTAACAAGGGCTAAAAGAAGGATAGTTTTAGTATGTTTCTACAGAATTACTCCTCAAATAATGTATGGAATTGACTAGAGAATAATTTTCTTTCTTTATTTCCTAAACCCAAATTTAGAAACTTCTGTTATATTCTGCACACAGATACTTTCTAGTATGTTTCAAAGAAAGAAAAAAAAAAATAGAAAAAATACCACTTTCTATTAGATTCTAGACTGCTTTCTCATAAAATTAAAAATATGGCAAACAAATTAATTTCAAAAAAGAAGCTTTCTGAAGGATCACTAATCTTAACCAAAGCCCTGAGGATGAAACCCATCAAGCCATAAAGAATAAAAGTATTCTCGCATTAAGAAGACTGCCCTGGAGAAAAGACAAATTAATCCGATGCATTCTGAATTAGTAAGATTTTTGTGTTTGTTGAATTGGAGAAAATATAGCAGATGGAATATTTGATCATGTAGTATTTCCATCATAGGAGAATGGCAAAGTACACATATATGATTTTAAGAAGGACGGAATTATCCTCTACAATCTCAGAAGACACAAAAGAGGTTTTTGTTATTGCCAGTTTTCTTTTACCACCCGATAAGAGCTGCCTATGATGAGTGTGTTCTTAACTTTTAGTCCCCCTCCTGTACACTACATGCATTAGAGAGATATAACTAAAGTGCTCCTATGGGAAAGTTAGCATTTACTTGTTTTATACTGTATGCTAAAAATATCAACTAAATCGGTTCCTGGACCAAAAAGGATTAAAGTTCACAAAAGTGGTTGTTCATGGGAGAGAAGCAATGAACAAGTCTCTCAAACATTTCCCTTTGTTGGAGTCATGTAAAGCAACTTACTGCATGGATAGATTTGTCTCAGTTTGGAATGATCTTAATATGTATTTCTATGATGTGGAATGAATAAAACAAAACAAACAGGAAGGGGAAAAACTCCAGGGGTAAAATTTTATCAGCAAGATTTACGTTTGATATTAGAAAATATCTTTCTAATTGCTCAAATAATCAACCTGAGAAAAATGAAAATTCTCCATCAATCACTATGCATTGAGATTAGATAGGACAATTCTCTTCAGCAGTCTTGGAGTGGAAACAGGTAACATCACTTCTCAGCATGTTCCATAATTATTTTCCATAATCCTGAGCTACAGACCTGTAGCCTGACGTCTCTTTTGTAGATGCTTAACTTTCACTAGCCACAGATCTGTAAGAGGCTTTGTGGAGAATGAGCCTTCTACAGGGCAATACAATATTTAAAGCTTTCTCAGGGGCCCAAGATTTTTAATCAACACTAAACTATCTGATTGAGAAGAGGCAAATTACAAATCTTTGGAAAGAAAGAGAGTGCAGGTATGTGATGCAAGAAAGATGAGGCACAATGAGGAAAGCAGGAAAGTAACAGTGATATATTGCCTTTTTAAACAGTACTATTTAAAACACTGTGGTGGCAGAGATTGTTTCCTAATATGTGTTTAAACAGAATTTCCTCCAGTGCTGGCAGTTTCAATTTGAATCCTAACCCAACCTTTTCTTATATAACCCAATAACCGTGTTGTAACCAGTTAAAAAAAAAAAAAAAAAAAAAAAAAAAAAAAAGCACTTATAGTTTGGCTGAGAGGGAGTAGCTCTGTGGGGCTCAGTTCTTATATTGTAACTCCATTTTTTGTTCTAATTGGCAAAAATGCAACCATATATTTTGTTACAGGTTTAATGGGCTAAAAGTTTCCTTTTTTATCCATCAGTGCATCTCATTTCTGAATATGTTCTTAGAAGAGTGCCTATTTTCTCTAGTTTAGTCTGGAAATTATTTTCCTGGATCAGACATATTTCTCCCAGTCAAATATCAATTATTGTCAAAATAAGAGAACTACTTACAAGTTCATTTACTTCCAACTTCATATTCCTTAATGTTTCACTGTTTTAACTTTTGAGTTATGTCTCTGGAGCCCTCTTCCTTTGTAAATAATGGAAATGAAAATTGCTACATGATTTTGAACAAATTGCAACATTTCTTTTTTAGTTTCTTCCTCCAATTTGCTGGCAAGTGTAATGATGTTTCCATTATTTTTTTTTTCTTTTCCTAGGTGTCTTAAAGTGACAGATTATGAGACGGATAGTCAACTAACTGCATGAATACTTGTACCTTTGCCAAAAAGAAAAATCATAAATGAACATGAAGATTTAAAGGAGAGGTATGACGTATATGATAGAGAGAAATTGCTGCTAGGGCACTAGTAACAGGTAGCATATTTATTAAAGTACTAATGGATAACCAGGTAAGAATCACTTGGATAGCAGCACATACTTGAATAGCTATCATTCCAGACAACAGTTAGACCCTTCACTTTTCACCTTCTTTCAGCTCATTTTCTTTGTTGACATTTTTCATGTGTTCTGGTTCACACAAGTTGCCCCAGAGCAATTCAAAGTGATAACGATTTCTTCTTTTCTCGCTGAAAGGCTTTGTTTGCATTTGTGCAAAAAAACATACTAATAAACAGATATGCCTACTTGCTCCCCTTAGCCTAATATAATTATTCCTGTGCAAACTGCTCCATCTCTCAAAAAAAACCCCAATTTTTAATTACTATTAATTTAATGTTAAAAATGCTTTTGGCTGGTGCAGTCTACTATCATTCTCCAAAACAGAATCACAGAATAGTTTGAGTTGGAACGACCTTTTAAGGTCATCTAGTCCAACACCTCTGAAATGAGCAGGGACATCTTCAGCTGGATCAGGTTGCTCTGAGAATAAACTATCTGATTTTCTTTTGATGACATAAAATGTAGCCAGAGCAGGAAACTGACAACTTCTTAGAAAAATTTTTCTACATCAGTACCAACACAAAGTGTAGTTTCTCAACCTTTGCTTTAGATGATTGAAGATATCAGCTACCTGTGTTTAAAGAGACACCAAAACACCAAGAAACTCCTTCTCAGTGCAGCAGGAGACAATATATTTAGGACTGAGTAGCACAACTTCCAGCAAACATTTCAGATAGATCACCACAGAAAGTCTTATGATGCATCACTGAATAAATGTTTCAAATGTAACATCTGTACAGGCATTTCTGTCATCCATTATTAATATTCTCCCAGGTTAGGAAGGTAGCACATTTTGGCCATTCAATCTTCCTCTTGCACAATAATAATTTCAGCCTGGGTGAAAATTCACACCGATGATGAAGACGGCCTTGATGCTGTTGGAGGCATTGTCAGGCAGAAATAGGCTGAGATGGCAGGCTATTTAATACAGCATCCTGGTACCCCTCCTGTCAACATGATTGCTCTATGTCCTTAGTGGATTGTAACTGCTTGAGACAACTCCTGACACATAAAACTTGCTTTTCTAGTAGTTTGCATTTCATGTAGCTACTCACATAAAAATAAGAGTAAAGAAATTGTAAAATGCTTCCTGTGTTGGTAGCACTTTGCACGTTCTCTACCATATTTATGGCTTGTTTTTTTCCTTCCCTGTGAAAAATTTTGTACTCATTTTTCATTCATGTAATGGAAGAGAATAAGTGCTTTGGATGACCCCAATTTTACCTGACAAGAAAGGAACATTTCTTTCATTTTCAAACACCATGAGAGAAAACAATAAAATAGCAAGATGAGACTTGGATTAAGCTCTCCAGTTCAGATCAATCCAGTGTATCCAGTCATTTAATTTAGCCAATAATTGCACGAATACAATACTCATGCAGGATAAGGAAGATAGACATTTGGTTCCTTGCTATTTTCAGACACCTGAACCTTCATTTTCTATTTCCTAGTAAAACTAACTTCATGGCTTTAAGTAATATTGCTGTGGGTTACTTTGTCTTCTCTGATAAATCTCTTTCAGTCTATTCATACCGGATAACTGAATATAGACAGTGACTAAAAGTTTAAGCATTTACCTAGTGTGTAGGATATTTATATCCTTCCTCTCAATCCAGTACGTAATTTCAGAATTCTTTTTAGAAATAAGAGCAAAAAAGATTGAAAGCAAGCTTTCTCAGAGTACCCTGGAGCACTCTTAAAAGTGAATTACATGTCTTCAAATATTTGTGCTACATTGCCAAGGGAATAAAGTGGCAAGTAACGCCATGTTTTAGGTCTGTGAACTTAGCTTATTTCCTGTTTATTTCAGAGTACTTTTGTATCCAATCAATTTTCCAAGCTGCTTCAGCTCCTTAAAAAACCCATTTTTCAACCAACACGCTTTCCATCCCCGTTTATGTCTTCATCTACCTATTGTGCTAAGTGACATCAAATCTGGGGGGAAAAAAAACACCAACAATAAAACAACCCCTAAGATCCAGAAAACTACACCACCACAGCAGCAATAAAAACCATACTTTTACCAAGGAAAGAGAAGTGTTCTTGATTGAGATGTCATTCTGTACTTTGCAGATGAACTCTGTCTCCCCAGGTGGACAAAATGTAAGGAGGAGCAATGATGCTGGGTGCTGTGCTTTTAATAGGTCACTATCAAATGCAAAGTGGGTGAGGTGGAGCAAGGAGAAAATTTGAGGTCAAAAAAGAGGATGTTGGCATGAGTGGGTGGAGGAAAAAATATGTAGTCATATGGAAAAATGAGCAGCAATAATAAGGTTGCTACTAGGTGGTGAACAGCACTGTATCTATTTTACTCCATAGTACAAACAGATGCAGTCACTGTTCTCCCCATCCATTCTTTTCTTTCCAAACCTCCTGATCCCCAGGGCAGGGCATGGCAAGGCAAAGAAAGGCAAGGTGAAGAAGGATGTCTGTCAGACCAAAGGATGACACAGTTTAACCTCTTTACCAAGGAGATGTTTCTGTTGGGTACATGTGATGCTTAGGTGCCACCTTAGAGTCTTTGTGAATAGAGAGGATGAAAGAGAGTTAATTCCTCCCCTCCTCCCATGCCTTGTTTTTATCAAAATCAAGACCTGAGTCAAGACAAAGAGATGAATGATTTGTATTAGATTTTTATAGTGATCCATGTTGCTCTTATTGTTCAGGTGGAAGATACGTCAGTTCATGGAGCCAAGTTTATTGTGATTTCAAACATCTGGTTCCCTCATATTTACAGTTTCCCGCATATTTTAGTTTTCAAAATTTGTAGTAAAGATAATAGGTCTTCAGATTTTTAGCCCTTATTGCATAGGATAATCATTAACATCATGCCTTAAAAGTATTTCATAGCTGCCTTTGTTGCACTACTTCCTCTTCAAGAGTAATAAACCACGCATTATAAAGGTTACCTTTAAATCCAAGGGCATATTAACTACTGTATTCTCTTATGTGGCATATTTGATGCAAATCCTGTTATAGGCAAGAGGGAACTATTACACAGAACGAAGAATTTACTGTCAGTTTAAAAATCTTTATAATGCAATCAAAACACAAGTTATTATTAGTCCATTTATGACAGTACTATTACTTAAAGTACAAATTAATGCAGAAAAGCCTAATTAGAAATACTCTTAAACACATTATAAAAGAACATTTATGAGTCTCTTTCTCTTGTGTGATGCTCACCCTTCCATTTTCCCTGTGGGTCCCAAGACTGATGGTTTCAGTCTTTCTCAGGAAGAAGAGGGGGAAGGTGCTGGGTGGTTTTGGTGTAATGACTGTTGGTGTTTCTGACAGATTATTGTCATCCTGAGATACTTGTAAGGAGGAGTTTCCTCTTCATTAGTCTTGTGTCACTTTTAAACCTTCTTTCAGTACAACACACAGTCTTCCCATCAGTTTCCTGTTGTCCTTGCTATGAAGGGCTGCTGTTTTTCACCCTCTGCTTCCCAACCATTGTCTGACCAGTGCTGTACTGGGAACCACAGGGAAAAGCTAAACCAGGGCAGTCCATGGACACTGCTCCTGTCAACAGCTGATGAACCAGTCTGAGCCCCGCTGTGGCCAGTGAGCCCGAAAGAGCCTTGAGACCCTGTGCTCCTTGGGCAGTGCAAAGCCTGCAGCCTTTCACTGGTCGAGCCAAATAGCGTTTACTGGGCTACACTGTGAGCTCTTGATCAAGTATCACTTGAGAGAGAATTGGCCAGCAGAAGGCAGAACTGTGGCAAGTTCCTTGTAGCAAGACAGCCACTTCAGCACTTCTCCAGCTGAGTAAGACACGCACAGAAGTAGTTGGGATTTGTATGGTTGTTGAATATTATGTTTCAGCTCCTCCTGTAAAACTGACTGAAAATGTAGGTTAGCACTTTTGCTGTTGCTGACTTTTTTGGTCCTTGGGATTTTCTTGGTAGCACAATTTCTTCGTCTGCATTATGTCTGATAAGATAGAACAAGCGACGTCTGAGACAGGGGTCACGCTCTTCCGAGTTGCAACAGTTAATGCGAACTGTCAGCCTGCAGCTGTTACGTTAGCACCGCTTTTGGCAGAACAAATCTTCACTTAATGCATAGAGTATGAGGGTTTGAGAGGTTTAGAGGAGAGCCAGTAGAGAATTTAAACTTATTTTACTTTCTACTATGATTTTTTTTTATCTTAAGTGTCAGATTAATAAAGTTTTATAAAGCATTGCATATAAGGTGAACATTAAATAGCTGTTATTCTTCCTTTTAAAATAAAGATTTTGGCTCCAATAATTATTTGGAAAGTAATTTAAATTTCTCTAGTGAATACTTTATATGAATTTATTCAAGCCTTTATGTTGGGTTTTTGTCTTTTTCTTCTTCTTTTCCCTTTAAAAATATTTGAAAAGACTTCCCAATGGCAGCTGAGGATGTTGAAATTTGTAAAAATTTATTTCTTTCCTGTTTCTAAAGTTGCCAGATAGCATATGATTCTTACTTTTTACCTGAAATGTTTCTCCACATTGGGGCAACAGAACGAGAAATTCAGAGAAGATCCTTGCAATTGTTAAGTGATTCATCACTGAAAGTCAGCAACCATCAATAATTATATGAGAAGAAGGGTGACACCTGAAGACAGCAGGATTGCAGGCTCCCACCTCAGATGTTTCACCTGACTCACTGTTTTCCTCAGGAAGAGCAAACAAGAAAGAATAAAGCCTGTCTGCTCCTGACTCTGTCTTCAGAACAGGAAAATAAGTAAGCTTTTACCCCTGGGTAAAGAAGAGTCAGGTTCTTTAGTGTATGGCTATGGAAAATCTCAGACTAGTACTTTCTGGACCAGAAGACAGCAGTCCTTTACATCTCCAACTATCCCCTCTGTAAATGAAACACTCCCCAAAGGCAGGATTTTTTTCACCTGTAGTAAACACTGAGACTTATTCTGAGAACTACGATGTGTCATAAAAGACAATGTTATCTTTTTCACAGAAATGAGAACATCATGATCACTATTTCTGAATCACTTTTTAAACTTGGGCTACTATGTCTAGAAGGCAAGTGAAAAGTCATAAGAACAAGACTGAATATTTTATGAAAATTGGGTTTAAGTATTTGTGTTGGTGGGTCTTTTAGGACGTTGAATGTAGCTGTCAGGCTATATAAGAGGCTGCCTTTTCAAGACTTTGTTCAGGCTATATTTTTATAAATTGAAAAAAATAAAAAAAGGATGGCAATATGAAGCATTTTTTGTCCAATTGCAGTCTACTCAGATCAAAGCTAGAAGTCACGTCAACTTCTTAAATAACTGGGAGAGAAGAATTACTTGAAAGGAGAAACACTGTACCATAAAAAAAGATACAAGCATAAACAGCTAATTGCTGTAGATTCTAGAAAGCAAAAGATGGTTCAGAGGAAGATGCACATAAGAGACTCGGAACTGCACAGGAGTCTACCAACAGCAGTGACATAAAAGGAATCAGATGCAGAAATTAGGCGGATGTTTATAAACAGGGAAAATTGGTTCGAACATACAGAAGTGAGTCTTTCACAGTGATTCACACACTTAATGTTGGCTTGGTTCCTTTTGGGGTTTGAGAAAAATATATAAAACTCACTCTGTGCATTTTTAAAGCCTAAGTTTTTGATCTGATTTGCTTTTCCCCATAAGATTTTGCACATGCATGGTTGAAAAGAATCCATATAGACTTTTTAATCTTCCATGTGTTTGGAGTTTTTTCATTCTCACCTAGACATAATTTTCTGCATTTTTTTTCAGTACTGCCTTTGGCCCTGATTTTCCTTTCATAGGAAACTTGTTTTCCTCTCACAGGTTAACTTAATTTTTCCTTAGGGCATTCATTTCTGGTTTACTGGCTTGGAGAGAAATCTGTAAACATTAGAGAAGTATTTCACATGCAAGGAATTGTTACCTTATGAACTGAAAAACAGAAAATTATATGATTTTTACTTATTTATATACATCTAAAATTAGTTAATGTTTTGTGTAACTCTGTGGCCCTAACATTTTCTTTGAATGTGTGGCAACATTATTCAGTATCACCTGCACGTTTTTTCCTCCAGGAGTAGCATTTTCTCTCCAGAACAAATGGGAAAATTTTAAAGGCATATTCTCCAACATATCACAAATAACAGGAGCTAGTTTTTAGTATCAATCTTTTCCTAACATTAATTGTGTTTCCTAGTGAGAGTAATTTGAGAACATGAAGGCCAGTGGCACTCATACTCTAAATTGTAAAATAATTCAGAATGTAAAGCAATGGCAAAAAAAGCTATTCACTCTGGTCCAAGTTATCTTCACTCTGGTAACCAAAGAAGAAAACAAGTGGGCATCATACCATGCTGACCCATCCAGAAAAGATATTAATCTGATTGTATAGCATTTTAACTTTGTTTAATAGTATGTTTAGAATTTTGACTTGAATAAAATGACTGTGTAAAATGCTTTTAGCTGGCACCTTCCCAAGGCTGGGTCAGTAATTTCATGTAAAAATTGAAGTAGAGTCACTTCAGTTATATTTCATTGCAGTCAAACAAGCCAATATTTTGCTGAGAAATAAATAACGAGTGTTTCTTTGTCAAGAACATTAGTCTCTCCGAAAATCATAGCAATTTGAAAAAATTGGAGAGGAAATAAACTAACCATTATCTAATCCACCAGTTCAGAACTGCTCATTGTAATTGTTTTTAGTCTTTTGTTCAATTTTGTTTGAAAAGTTCCATACAACATGGCTTCCACCATTTCCATGGGGAGGCCATTCAATTTAGAAAAGAAATAATGACAGCTCTTAAGTGGGTTCCCCCTGCCCCCAACCTTAATTTAGGCTCACTGAATGATCTGCTTCCTTTGGGCATATTTGCTCAAGGTGACATTGGAGAACATTGGAAAGCACACAGCTTCAAAATATTCAGGCTAAAAATTCCACCCAAATCCACTGAAATTTAAAGCAGTTACTGCCCTGCATGGAGGTAGTCTTGGGTTGTGTATTTTAAAGTACATCCTTCTTGTAAAAGATCCTGGCACTCACACATGCAGGACTTTCACCCTGTTAACTAATAAAAATATAAAGAAAACCCAATTTTAATAACATCTTTAATAACTGTCACAGAAGATTAAGCTTGCAAAGTGCAATAGCATGCATGCTGTGTTTTGCTAGTTTTGGATAATAGTATGTTAGACATACTGTTTCATCCTCTTCTTTTGAATCTTTTAACTTGATTGTGCATAGTTTTTTTCCCATTATTTTATGTCTAATGGCAGCTCAGAGTAGTTACTCTCTGACCAGTCCTGGTTTTCCTGAATTTCCCAGCCAGTCACATTTGCATGTAAAAATTCTGCCATCTCCATGAAAATGACCCAAAAGATGTCTTAGGCTTTGTCTGTTCCACTACATCAGCAGCAGCCAGAGAGTGTTCTGGGGCCTGGTATTCAGTCACCCATAAGGCTAAATTTACAGAGCAGACCCTGACTACTCGTGAAGACCCTTCTCTTCTCTTTCAATACCCAGCATCTGCTGCTAGAGATCTGACTTCTATTTCTATCAGTGCTGACAGCCTTTATTTCCTTCTCAAGGTGTGCTATAAGAAATGCTTCTGTGTGTTTCCTCAGGCAGCCCCTCACACCTGCGAATCTCACTGTGAGCCTCAGCAAAGCCACCTCTCTGTTGTCTCCTGAATTTCTTAAATTTCTCCTCTGTGACACAGCCAGAGGAATAAAATAAAATAATAAAACAAGGTAAGATAAAACAAATGGCAGGTAGACAGTTTTTGTGTTGAGATCAGGGCACATCAGACTGGTCCCCGGTACATAATACTTCCTTTTCCTTCCCTTCTGAAAGCATCCATTTCATTTATTGTCTCTGCTCCGAGGGGTCGTGGCCCTCCATCTCAGATAAAGACTTTGCCTTACTCTAAATAATAAGCCAAGCTGATATGACCATGGATGACATGAGGGACTGTCACAACATTTTTAAACAGAAAAGTTACCTTTATTTTATTTATTTATTCTGCTACAGGTACACACAAGGACATAGGACAATGTAATATTTCTGAGATGGTCTTTGCACATCCATATCTTGGCTGCTCAGTCATCTGAGGAATTAGGAGTTAAATGTATATTTACATATACATGGGACTTTCGCTGATAAAAAAATACATGTCAGGTGCCTAAAGACTGAAAAATATTCGATTCAAATAGGTTGTATTTTCATTAGAGAGCATTACATTTCAAGAGCTCTATTTAAAATACTTATTTTTTATATCACAGGAATTATCACGTTTCAACATTTTTGGAATGCCAAACCATCTTAATATGGTATTATTAAAATGAAAAAAACCTTGCTTGTCAATTATAAATGAGTGAAAGATAATTTTAATGAAAAAGAAAAATACACAAAAGAAACAAAAAAGCTCGCAAAATATTTAATTTAATATTATTTTTCTTTATTTATTAATGTTTCTTTACAAAATATTGATTTTTTCCTAATAAGAAAAATCCAAGACAGGGAGCTTATTATCTAAATCACATGGAAAGGAAAAACAAGGTAAACAAATTCTAAAATAACTTAATAGTAATTTTATCAAGAATAGCCTTGTAGCGCTTTACCAAATTATTGAATGTTTCCTTCTATTTATATATTTATTTTTATTAGACAGGGATTTCATATTTTCTTGCTATTATTATACATTCTCATGTAGCTGTGTGTGGTTCAGTTACTGAAAATATACAGGGAAGACCCTTTAGGATCAAACAGGAAACAGCAGTTGAAACAGAAATCTGCAAATTCACTGTAATTCTTGAGAAATAAATGTATAGAGAGAATGTAAATTACCTCCCATTAGCTAATCACCAGACAGGGATTTGCATAAATGAGCAAAAAAAATTATATGGTATTCCTAAGTCTCCATGCTTTATCTGTGTTCTGTGATTGGCTGAGACAAATCAATTTCAGTAGAATAATTAAAACCTACGTGGCCTAAAGGGAACATTCAGACATTTAAGAAGATAGTAAATGTTCCTTATCACGATAAGTCAAAAAAATACATTCAATTAGTATATTAAAATATTATTCATTGCCGCAATATATTTTAATCAGTTGAACAGGTGAAATGTGCTTCAATCACATTTCAGTATTTTACCCAGCTCTGGCTGTTTACAAAGTAATAAATTCTCAGTAAAAGAAGAATAGAAAATAAAAACTCCAGTTTATTTTGGAAAGCAACTTCTGAGATGTTCTTCCCCTTTTCCCCTCCTTTTTTTCTGGGCAAGGGTACGCAGAGCACCTGCCTGCTATTTCATCATTCTAGGGAAGAGGACGCCAGTCAAGAACCTACTTCATCAAACACGTGGCTTTCAGTTATCGTGTGGTTTGCAGTTGCATTACACGTGTGCAACGTGATTGTGCCATTCCTAGACTGATCAAAGACCTTGTGGAGAACTGCCAGCTTTTTTTCTTCTGTGCCTCTACCCTACCGTATAATTTATAAATATATACAATATAAATATTGAGGTCTTTTATAAATAGGATCATCCTGTATGTATCACTATACAACACAAAAGACTTTGAATAAATGATACTTAAAACATTAAACAAGAATTTGACCTGCTCTTGAACTTAAACTTTTATTATGTAGAAAATGCATTCCAAATCTGTGTATCAGCTATTATTGTTTTCTTTTTTAAAAAAACTTTCTCCATGCTCCAAAAGTCTATGCACAATGTCATATGTGCAGAGAGAATTGTAATCAGGAATGTGTTTATGCTAATTTAAAATTGCCATTTTCAGCTAAATAGAAATCAATCTCTACTAGTGTTGCTATTGTGTGTGTCTGTCATATCATCCAGTGGCAGATCAATTTGTGTAAAGGCTAGAAATGACCATGAGTTTTTGATTTATGCATATGCAATATAAATGTAGATAATTTAGACTTCAAACCAAGATCAATGGTTTGTGCTCAAAAAAGTAAAAATACATGAAATATAACTGCTCTAGTGAAAGGTGTCCCTGTCCATGGCATGGGAGTTGGAACTAGCAGATCTGTAATGTCCTTTTGAACCCAGGTGATTCTATGATTTAATGATTTAGAGAAATGATATAAATTATAAGTAGCCTTGTAAGATTTTCCCTGTGTGAAGAAGGCATTTGTTTCCAATAGAAGCTGATTATATTGTAGGTTTCCAGATTTCTTTTTGAAGACCTCACCCTGTTACAGAGATGTAAGAGCTCTAAGTTTGTTAGCAGGTATATATAAAGAAAAATAATTTTAAATACAGGAATCAAATTTTGTACTGAGAGGAAAGGCTGCAGTACCATGGATTTTGATGAAGATGAAAACCCAAACACCAGCTGGGAATTAATCTCAGATATTTAATGACATTCTTGTTTAAAAGTAATTTAAAAACCTTCATGTATGAACTGCAAAAGAAATAGTAACATTTTTCAATAGCAAAAATATTGTTCTAAGTTCTAAATATTGTTCTATTAAAATTGTTCTAAGACTGTAGTGCATTGACCTTGGCTGCCTGTCAGGTGCCCACCCATCTGCTCTCTCATTCCACCTCTGCAATAGGATAGGGGGAAAAAATAATATGAAAAAGCTCATGGGCTGAGATAAAGATAGGGAAATTCCATGCTAATTACTGTCAAGGGCAAAACACAGTGAACTTGAAGAAGATTAATTTAATTTATTGTCAATTAAAACTAGAGTAAGACAGTCAGAAACATAGACAAAACTAACCTCCCAAACCCTGCTTCATACCAGCTTCCATCCAGTCCTTAATTCACGACTGCTTTACCTTCTTCCCTCATCCCAGCAGAGCAGTTTTTGGGGGAATGAGGGCTATGGTCAGTCCACAGCAGTTCCTCCTTCCTTCTCATGCTTTTTTTTCCCCTGCTCCAGTGTGAGTCCATCCCACAGGCTGCAGTCCTGCACAAACTGCTCCAGAATAGCTCCTCTCCACCAGGTGCATGCCTTGATGAACAGACTGCTCCAGTGTGTCCCCCACAGGACACAGGTTCCATCAGAAAACCTTCTCCTCTGCGAGCTCTTCTCTCAGTGATCCCATCTCCTGCCAGGAGCCTGCTCCCGAGTGAGCTCTGCATGGGCTGCAGCTTCTATAAGGGGACGTTCATTTGCTGTGTTGTGGGTTCTTCCATGAGCTGCAGTGGGATGTCTGCTCCAGTGTGGTCCTCCATGGGCTGCAGGGGGACAACCTGTGTCATCACAGTGCTCTCCGTGGGCTGCAGGGGAATCTCTGCTCTGGCTCTTGGAGCACTGCCTCCCCTTCCTTCTATACTCACCTTGGTGTCTTGCAGGGCTGTTTCTCTCACACTTATTCTCATTCATGTAATTCACAGCTCATGTACAATGTTTTTACCCTTTCTTGAATATGTTTTCCCAGAGGCATCACCATGTGAACCGAGGGGCTCCTCTGAGCCCTGTGGTGAGTGTGTTGGGGCCGACTGGAACTGGCTGGATTGGACATGGAGCAGCCCCTGGTCTGTTCTCACAGAGGCAGCCCTGCTGCCCCACTGAACTGCCAACACTTGGACACGTGAAACTGTAAAAAAGACTCCTGCTTTTCCTAGAGTATCTACTGTAAAAAAACCAAAAAACAACATGCAAAACAAAAAACAAAAACAACAAAAAAACCCCCGAGTAATTAAATTCAGCTATAATTATTTTTCGGAAGTTGAAAATGTGAGTGATGCACATTTGCAACTCAATGGGCTTTGAGTTGCCTGACCATTTTTGCTAGTTCAGGCTTCATAAAGCAGGGAGCTGGTCTCCAAAAAGCCTTTTGAATTTTGCTTTACCTAATAAAGCAGAGCCTTTTCTATAATTTCCTGAGATATAGTTAAGCTAGTAAACACATCCCTCATTTACAGTAATTCTACTAGAAAGAAGGATCAGAAAAAAATCTGTAGGAGGAAGCAACAGATATTAAGGAGGGCAACATGATTTCATAGAGAAGGTAAGAATCTGTTTTACTGAAACGTGATGTTCTCAAAAGTATGTCCTTTGCAACTTGGTTCTAAAAAGTAGTATGTAGCAGGTACTTTGCATGGAGGTGTGATGACTGATGGGCTTTACATATTGTTTGAAATTAAGCTTTTTGCCTATATGCATCAAATTTAGGAGACTGACTTTCTCTTAATAATCAGAAACTGAATGTGTTGCAGTTTAAAAATTAAAAATTAAAATCCTTTTGATTGATGTTGCTTTTAATTTAGTTAGAGCCATAAATCATCCTATGACTTTCTGTGAAGGAGGTTGCATAAATGTTTTGTATTCATGACTGGGTCACAAAGTGACCCCTGTCTTGGTCTTTTGGCTGCCCTTTTTTTTCCACATGAAACATGATGTAATGAAATTGGTCTCAGAGTGTATGTACAGTGAATACAGATGTCTTCTGACTGATTGTCAACTTATTACAGTAAGCACAATATCCAGAATTATTCTTGATGTTCAGACATTACTGTGTTGCTGTAGAGGAAATGGTACCAATAATTGGGTCCATGGTTACAATAATATGCAATTTGAATTTAAATAACGAAACCCTATGAGTGGGGAAAATATGTGTGAAGATTGACCTAGAAAGGTATACTCCTTCTTCACAATGAAGATTCATGCAAATCCAAGTCTTAGGGCAGCCACATTTTTCTTTGGAAAACAAAAAGCTGTAATAGAACTCACAGGAAATAAAACAGAAGGTAAATTCCAGTTCATCTGCATCAAGCACTTCTTAATAATGTCAAGAACTATTTTTGATAATCATAAATGTTCCATGGTCAACTTTTTCAGTCAAGTTTTAGTTTAAAGCATAAACTAAATATTTAGTAGCATTAGTCAAACATTCGCCCCTGCCCACCACCTACGACACACATTTCTCTTATTGCAGTTCTATTTTCACTTCCATTCTATTATGGTGTTTTCATTTGTCTATGAGTCAAAACTTAAAACTGTGCTAACCTGAATGGCTCTTCAACAGTGTGGTTAAGAGTTTGTAAGGAACTATTTTTTGAAACTATTAGTGTTTTCTGCTTTTTAGTCTCAGACACAGTTAATGTTAGGCTGAAACGGTATCTTTGTCTTTAGTCAGGAATGCAAGGGTAACCACATTAGATATGATAACTAACACAATTATTCTGGTCTCTTCTTTCAGATAACAATNTTAATAAAGCACTGCCTACATATTATTACTGTAGAATAAGTTGAATGGAATAATGAAAATCTAATTCATTAACACAATATAAAGATGAATCAAAGAAGTCATCTGAAAGGAAGTGTTTTTTCATCTTTTTATGGATGCAGATAATTACTTGCTTTCCTATTCATTACTTTTTTTTCCAAATTCCAGGATCTTGCAGTGGGTTCTTGCCATTTAAGCATCGCTGCAATAGAAAGAAACTCAGATTACATCTTGCCTCTACCTCTATAAACAGGGAAATATGATAAGATAAAAGGAAAAAGAAAAAAAGTCCCCCTGAGGGTGGTCGAACACAAGGACACATTGCTCACTAAGACTGTGGATTCTGTCTTTGAAGATACTCACAGCTTGACTGAACAAGGCCCTGAGCAACCTGACCNCTGACCTTACAGTGTAAGAAATTCTTCTTAACGCTAGGAAATTTAGACTAGCCTTTAGGGCACTAGTGTGCCTTAAAAGATAGGAAACACTCTCTAATTATATATATATACATATATATNGGACCTACTTCGAGCAGGATGTTGGACTAGCTGATTTCCAGAGGTGCCCTCCTGCCTAAATTATTATATGAATCAGTGATTTCATACCTGGCCTCATGGCCCCATCCCTATTCCACATGAAAGCATGCAGAGGTAGGTCTTCTGTATATTATTTATCAGAAGTTTCAGGTGGTATTTCTCAGCTCTACTTGCTATTTCATCCATACAAAAGAATATATTTGATAAAATTTTGAACTATATCAATTTCTATATTTGAAGGGTTTTTGTTTACTAAATAAGTCTTAATGCCTAAACTAGCCAGATACATTTAAAGTCCTTGCCAAAAGGAGAGAAAATATCAGTATCATGTTGCAAACCTTTTCCTGAGTAACCAAAGATTAGGAACAGAATGTATCCAGATTACTGGAGAAATGAGTGACAGAAATGTATATTTTAAGCAAATTATTTGCTGGGGTATTTTTCACTTTGGTGTTCTCTTGTTAAGCTCCCTTACTTCACTCCCTTACTATGTCTTCCAGATAATTTTAGGGACCAAAACTGTGTATTTGAAATCTGTGTATCTTTCAGGAAAACAATTTTAATGTCATTGCCATTCCTTTCCCTAATATTATTATGAAAATATGATATAACAACAGTAGTTAGGAATGTTCAGCATCTTTTGAAATAGGGTCATATTTACTCAAGAGCCAATGTCAGATGGATCTTAGTCCTTTCCAAAGTGCATCTTTCCATATTTTTTTAAATACAAAGTAATCCTGACTGAGAAATACCTGAGAAATAGTTCCCATAAACTCTTCATTTCAATTCTTTAAAACAAAAAACACAAAAAAAAAAAAAAAAAAAGGAAACAAAAGAAAAAAAAGAAGTCCTACTTTTCCCTCTTCACATCTTAGTGATAATATCCACATTTTATATTTTATTAGGCAAGGCTGCCATATTAAGGCAGCTAATTTGTTTTTACATCTTCTAAAATTAACTGTCATTGTACTTGTTCTTTTCTTCATGTTAACTTCATCATTGTGTCTAATCTTCTGTATATTTATTCTGAGTCAACATTCTTTGTTCTTTGAGTCTCTGTACTCTCATCATTGTTTTAATATTTTTTTAGAAATTAAAGGGAAGAGGTGACAAAAGTATCTACAAAGCTTAAATGAATAAGACATTCTGTTTAGCCTGATAATCCTTCCTGGTTCTCCTAGCCCTCCCTTTTAGAATTTTCTTTTTTCTCTAACTGTAATAAATGGGATGGGGCTTAGCTATGTTTTAGAATACATATATATGATGCATTCTGTGAGCCTTGTGATGGTTTCAAGATTCTCCTTTCAGCTACTCTGAAAAGCTCCTATTTAAAAAGGTTCTGCTTATTGGAAAGATATCACCCGCACTTACCTTTCAGACTAGAATAAACTTTTAAATTTAGAGTTTTAAGATGTCCATTGCGTCTCCTGAAGTATTCTGTACAGAGCTTCCAGGACTGTTTTCTACTTTCACTACATCGAGGATTTTTTTACACTCCATAAAAGATATACTTGCAGCTGTCCTCCTCAGGACCTGACTTACCATCTCCAGATGACCCGTGACTGATAAATTACTTATGAATCCTGCTAGCTGTCATGACTTGTTAGCGTTCAAAGGCCCTTTTAGTCTCTTACCAAACACTTTCATGAAGACCTTGTTATAGAACACTAAAAATAAGCTATTGAAAGTGCAGCTTTTGAGTTCCTTGGCATTTCATTTCTTAATTAAAAACAATGCCTTTGAATTTCTGTAACACACACATATTTACATGCGTTATGTGTTACAGGCTTGCTTTAGAGTGCCTTGAACAATGGGAGAAAGCAAGCTTTTTAGGAATTTCCTAAAATTTAGCTGGGCTTTTAACAGTCCATAGGAGACGTGAGGCAAGATCCGCAGAAAAGTGTAGGGAGAGTAAAGCAAAGTATAGGTAAATATACTCTGCTGAGTAATGTGGGTTTGTCAAGGTCCTGCTTCATCCCTGCTTGCTTTTGCAAAAGTCCAATTGTTTGAGTCGTTAGCCTTTAACACTTCAGTGTCTCACAAATGTCCAGCTGGACAACATAAGACATGAGGCTGCACCTCCACTTCCTGTGTTTGGGCAGTGCATTGTAGACATACTCTAAGATATCAGAGACATCCACTCAGGACTGGGCAATAGGGTACTGGATTTACAAGAAACTCATGCTGGTTTGGAGCCATAATGAGAGACAGGCTGAAATACTGTAAGGTATTTACTGTGATTCTACTATCTTATATTTAAACAAACACTAGCAGTTTCTCCTTTAAGTAATATTAATATAAAATAAGTAAAGTTCAGCTAGGTTTAGAGGGGTTTCATCAGAAGATGTATACAACCTATTACTTTCTTAATAAAATTATTGTTTTGACATGTCTAATGCTATGACACTTTCTGAGAGGTCTTCACAACAACTGAAGAACAACATAGGCCAGCTCTAGATGAAAGAGCAGTTTGGATCACCCTCCTCTAATCTGACAATTCTTGACAATATCCACTACAAAGCCTCACAAAGGCCAAATGCTCTTCTATCCTGAAAACATTGTGAGGAGATAGGTGTGTTGAAGCTTCCCTAGCCCAAGGATAAAGACTAGAAAGTGCAGGTGGGAGCAACCTTATTATAAAGATTTGAGTGTACTTATGACAACTTCGAGGCTTGTATTTGAAAAGTATAATCAGTCATACTGGAAAAAGTTAATCTGGGGGATTGGGTAGTGGTCTAGAAACTTCCTGAAAAGGAACACAGTCTGCTGAAGAATCTCTGTGCTGCCCGCAGCAACTACACTCCAAAAAAGCTGCTGTAGTCTTCTTGTGATGATAAATCTGATAAACTTATCTTATGCTGGAACTTTGGTGTGCAAATGCTACAGAAAGGAAAAGAAATCAGATTTTTACATTTTGCTGGGGTACCAAGGAAAAGAAAAATTAGAGCAGTTCAAATGTTGTCAAAACTTTTAAAAATTCTTGTTACATTCTTATTTACTGATGATATTATATGCAGAAGTAGCTGTATCTTAGCCAAAGGTCTTTGTAACCTCCATGTTAACTTAGAAGCAGTGCTGAGAGTGTATTACTCCATATCAATCCCATTTAATCTAGACAAAATATCTTTAAAGCATCATTAAGGGCAATACTTGAACATACTTATTTTTTAAAACCATTTACAGTCAGATAAATACTATGAAAGGACTGAACTCAGGCAGGTTCAAGATGCACTGACAGTGAAATATTCACCTTTGAATATTCTTAAGGCAGGAGATTCTAAGTATAGAAACCTATATTCTGCTGAGTGCTATGGGTTTCTCAAGGGTACTGCTTCATTCCATATGAACGTTTAATAGTATTTCCAGTATCAAGAAAGTTACCAAAGCAAGTATGTGAACTAAAATCTTCCTAGCTGTGATGCTTGTGAACTTCTTCACAATCACTGTTAAAAAAGAACTGAAGTTATGAAAATAGACTGTTCTAAAGAGGTCAAAAATTTTAATCAAGAATACTTGTGGTTAAATCTTTTGATCACTGAAGTCTGAATCTGTTTTAATTATGTATTCTGAATCACATGGATGCTGGTCTTCATTAATAAATGAAACACGCCTTTTTTTGTATTTATCTTCATTAAAAATAAACACAGGTTCAAAATAATTTTTTTAAAAATCAAGTTTAGGTTTATCCAGGAAGATTAAATTACTTAAAACTGAGACAATGATAATGAGTAGTAATTATGAAATCACTGAACTACCTGAAATGTTACCATGGCTCCATCTCTACGGTATTATTGCTCAAGTATTATATTAATAACATGTCAAAATAACCCAATGTTCCTTAATCATATTTCCTCAATAGCTCATACAAAACCAAAAACTTCCCAACATTTCTCTTGAGCAGTCGTTGTTACCATATGGTACTTACTAATGTCACTTATAATTTGATGAAAAACGCGTGTCACAAAAAAACCCAAAAACCACTATTTCCTTTAACTCTAGAGAAGAGGAAACTGAGGGGAGGCTTCATCACAGTCTACAACTTCCTCACAAGGGCAGGCACTGACTTCTCTTTGGTGGCCAGTGTCAGGACCTGCAGGAAAAGCATGAAGCAGGAGAGGTTTAGGTTAGGTACTAGGAAAAAGTTCTTCCCCAGAGGGTGTTTGGGCACTGGAACAGGCTCCCAGGGCAGTGATCACAGCACCAGCCTGACAGAGTTCCAGAAGTGTTTGGCAACACTCTCAGGCACATGGGGGGACTCTTGGGGGGTCCTGTGCAGGGGCAGGAGCTGGACTTGATGATCCTTGTGGGTTCATTCCAGTTCAGGATATTTCCTATGTTTCTACAGTTCTACTCAAGAAAACAAAAGCAAAAGCTAACAGGCACTTTGTTTTGATGTGTGAAACCTTAGTTAATTAAGAGTGGTGTGAGGAGAGTTCTATAAATAACCAATTTTTTAAGGCAGGTGAAGAAAAGTTAAAATGATCAGGCTTGCAGTTGTCTTTTTAGACATTAAATTATTTTAATTAATGTCACTAAGATATATCTGAAAACAATCTTTAGGAATGAAAATATGTATAAATCTGAAATATTTATGCTCTGGTTTATCTAATTTTTGAATTACTGTCTGAATTTTATTTGAAATGCAAAAAGTTAATCATCCTTGACATTTATTTATGTAGGAAAGTAAAACAGTAATATTTAAGACTCTAATTCAGACTGGAAGCTTTTTCCAACAGTTTACTGAGAACAAGAAATGGTACCTATCAGATCATGAATTGAACATTTCTGTTGTGGTTTCTACAGTAACACTAATGCCATTTCACATTTTGTCTTAAAGAAGACGTAGATGCCATTACATGAAAATTTGGATCAATTAACATGCATGTCTGTGTTTTTTAATTTTTTGTTTTAAAGAATATGTGTAAGCATAGGAAGGAAGTTCAGTTAGTTCTTCCTCTAAGTAATAGAATTAAAGCAAAAGGGTTCTTTTCCCCCTTTTTTTGTTTTTAAGTATTTTTTGATTTCTCATTAGTAATATCTTCCATCAAAATATGTCTGTTTTGCACCTTCCTCAACCACCAGATCTCATTCCAAATAACACACAGAGACACATCTGCCCTCCTAAAGCTAGTCAGGCTTTGTATTAAAATTGAGAAATGTGACTACACTCATTAAAGGGTTAATAGGACAGAAAAGTCTTTTAATATATCACTAACAGAATGTTGCAGAAATAAAGAAGTCAGTACAAAACTCATAGTCACAGCCATCTAAGAATTTTTGCAGCCCTCAATAACAAAAGCAACTCAGGATGTTTATAATGGCTATTAGTACTTAATCTAATTATAAACAGGAATTATATTAAAAACATATCTGAAAGGCAAAACTTGCAGTTACAAAAGTAAAGAGGAAGATATTTCCAAGTGTTTGAAGTGTTTTCTTCAAATATATACTTCCTTGAGGCTGCTAAAATTGCAACTACATCCAGCCAATGCATTCTCTCAGGCTTCATTACCTCATAAGTTCAACAAAGTCTGTAAACAAACATCACCAGTAAATAATCGTGGCCTATTCATTTTCTTCTCATTTTGCTTAAATGCCATAAATAATATTGTAATATACCCTGAATTATAATCACATGCTAATTAAAAATATATTGTCCTGTGGGGAACAAACTGTAAATTGTATTTCATTAAAAATAACTTATAGGGAAAATGGTTAGAAATAAAATTCAACACAGCTTGGCTTTTACATCTATCAATAATGCATTATAAAAAGTTGTCCTCCTGTCAATACAAGGATCTCTGAATTAGTTACTAAAGGCAGTCATCCAATAAACTCTGTCCTATGATAACTTCCTAGGGATTTCCCCTTGCTAATTACTGCAAAGTATTTTGTTAAATTACAAATTACTGTAATTTGTTCCATGACAAAGCACTCATCTTTTGTGAATCAGTATGGGCCCAAAGGTCTGTTTGTGTATTCCTTTTGTGGGAATTTAATGGAATTTATCAGACTCTGAATAACACTGAGACGGAAAAACAACTCTGTTCTTACTTTTTTCTATAACATGAATTTTCAGAACACAAATTGAAAATGTAGATTTAGTGGTAGAGGTTTTCAAGTAGTAAGTCCAGTCTTTTCCGGCAAAGTTCTTACTGTAAGACTATTTTTGTATTTCCAAATGAGTTTTAATTCTCTTTTAGCCTAACCAAATTGCTGGTTAGAAAATTGGAAGAAGTGGACACTTTCATTCCTTCAAAGCACACAGAAAGAACATTGTCTCTGTATTGGTGGATTCTTCATTGCTTTAATTATATCACATAGTTTAATTGAAAAGCCATGAGAAAAACATGAAGTACTCTGTCCAGTACAGACCCAATAGGCTTCTTTTGTTTTTTGGGGTTTTTTTTCCCCTTTTCCACCAAATGGAAGAATCAGTTATTTGCACAGCATTAATCCCCACCATCATCTCCGTCTCATGATGTTGGATTTACACTAGGCCTGTATTAGGTTTGATTTCACAAAGAATGGATTAGAACAGACCTCTTTCTAGGGATTAGGCTTGGCTTTCACAACAATTTCATAGAGAAATGTATTCCACTTGGCCTACAAATTGTTTGTGCTACAGATAATCAAGTGGCCTTCTTTATCCACATCATGTGGTTGACTTAAATCTGTAAGAACTGAGAGACCAATACCCACCTTTCACTCAGGAAAAATATGCCCCACAATTACAGTCCTTGGTATGGTTGCCACAACTAAAACAACAATAGACTCAGTGTCTACGACTGGGATGCTTTCAACCCTCAAACAGAAGCATGTGTCAGCAAATAGTATCCTGATTTTCTCCTAGAATTTGTTTCTGAAGAAATTATAGCTGTGTTTATAATAAAGGAAAAGAGAAGAAGGAAAAAAAAAAAAGCTATAACATGGCCTTGAGGACAAGCTCAGAGAAATAAAACTTTTGCAAAATAAATACTGGCTAGAAGATCATAGCTTATGTTGTTTGAGTCACCTGTTTTCAAGGAAAAAGTACGTTGTATTGGCTTTCACAATACATAGTTTTCATCAAGTATTATTGATGCAATAATTTTATCTTAAAAATGGGATGTAAAGCTAGCAGTTATGACTATTTAGCTTAAAGAGTGCACACAGGTACTTCCCATTCTCTGCTGTCTAGATCTGAATTTTTTTTCTGCACTGATTACACAATAAGGACACTACAATTTAATTCCAGCATATGTATCTCTACAGGTAAAGAAGATAAGTTTTCTATTTTCAAAAGAAAAAAAAAAGCCTACTATGAACTGATAAAGAAATCTAAATTTAAAATTCCCTTTTTTTTTCTAATTTCACATTTTAATTAAAGGACACATTATTTTTAAATGAAAATAAATTATGTATAATCTCAATTGCAATGGATATTCTTTCTAAAATGGCAGATATCCAACAACAAACTTCAAGTAATGGGGTCAGGGAGCTATGGAGCATTTCAAGGTCAAAGATGGGATCATTTTTAATAATAGGTTGGTTTTAATTTCACTTCCATCTTAAACATAATGCCAGATGGCATGGTAAATAACAAGAAGAAAAATAAGCATTTTGCATAAGCTGACTGCCAAAAAGTGCGTATTCCTCTAGGTTACAGCAGGGACTATTCTTAGCAGAACTGGAGTTTAAGAATTAACAGGAAGTGGAAAGGAATTAATTTCCCTTGTAAATATATTATTGTTTAGCACTGGCTAACCTCAGAAGGGAGGTTTTCAAAGGCACAGACTGTCAGTCAGAAGCCCAAATCCCTTTCTTTGGAAGTCAGTTCCAGTTAGGCACCAAGCTGGTATTGATGCCTTTGAAAACCTTCCCCAAGTGCCAGATTGTGTAAGATACTGAGCACCAACCAACAGGAGATGGGGCTGCTCAGTGCTTCAAGGGATGGAGCACACGATGTGTACTATGGCATTCAGCTCACATCAAAAGGAACCCAGTCACTGCTTAATTGGTATTGTTGCTATTGTTGCTTTAAGACAATGTTTTATTTTGGGAATATTGTATTCTGCCTTTGTACATGTTAGGTCTTATATCCTCACTTGGAGTTTTAGTCCCTGCACTCGCTGTGGCTTTGACATGTCTTAATGTGATGAAAGGTGTTTATTTTCTTAGCTAAGGTGGCTATATCTTCTGTTTCTTTTAGCTTTTTCTCATACATATATATGAAAAATAGAACACAGAAGATTAAAAAATAAAACTATCCTGACAATTTTCTATTCAGAAGCTACTTCAGCATTATGTCAATAATGAAACTAATGTACAGTGTCAAGAGCTGTCATTCTCAAAGGCAGAGTGTGCCTGACATAGACAGCAGGGAATAATGGCACTTCAAAAACTGACAAAGAAAAAAAATACATTCATTATGTATATGCGTTGATAAATATAAATTTGACTGGAAGAGAGAAGTAGTTTTAAAAATGTAATGTTGCATCTTGTATGACATCCAGCTGGTAACTTAGGTCTTGTTTCAATAGAAAAAATATTTTTCTGCTGAGCTTTGAGCTTTTACTGAGTCCAGTCTTATTTGGCAAACCATATCCTTAAAAGTGAGTAGATTTGTAAGTATAAAGAGGAAGTTGCCAATTTGTAATTGCAGAAGAAGGAACAATGTGCAAGAATGTGCAGAAGTCATATTAGAAGATATAACTCTCTAAGCTAATTTGAGTGTTTCTAAGTATGTGAATTTGTCTAGCTCTTGGAATTTCAGTATTTTGGGATGATGCCCTTAATCCTGATATTTAGTGCCTTTTAGAAACGTTTCAATGTCTGAAAAAACCAATTCCAGTTTTCCTTGTCCTTTCTGCTGTGGATTCTCCAGCCCTATTAAACCAATAGATTATTGCATTTCCTTTCTCAGACTGGATATATTTGTGGAGTTCCCTGCTTGCCCCATCACTCCTGCTAAAAGCATCTGCACTATAAGGTTGCTTTCATAATTTTTTCAGGGCAAGTCATGAACTTGTAGCAGGTTGGTGGGTGCTATCAGTGAGTGTAAACCTAATCTGTACAGTTAGGTACCTGTGTAGTCTGAATCAAGTATTTTCTCATCTCTTGTATAGAGCATGCCAAGAATTAACTCTCAGTTGCTTTTGGAAAATTCAGGTAATATGTTCTCCCCTTCCCTAATCTCTGTTTGAGGAGGGAAGAAATTCTGAGGTTTAGAAATAAGCACAGAGAATTTGTTGCATTTTTTCCCAAAATATTGTCTCTTGTCCAAGTGCAATTCTGCTTACAATATTCCGCTCGGATCTCATCTGTTACTTTTGTTGCATGTTTTGAAGGTCCATTTGCAAATATTTCTGGGTTCACAGTTGAAATAAATTGACTGCCTCATCAATGTGTCAAATACAACTCTGAACACCATCAACCTAAATATGCATCAAGCACAAATGTGCAATTATCATTCCAGGGGATCTAATTTTGTGTCCATTGCAGTTGCTTCTGTGGAGACTGACTCCTGCAAAATCATGAAATATTACAATTCTCAGAGGAAATTAATGACAGGGACAGCAGGAAAGAGGGAAAAAAACCATACTGCAAAAAAAAGTCAGAGTATTTTGTTGTGCAATAGTTAAAACTTCCCACAGCCCCTATTTAACAATAATTTGTCAGCCATTCTAGTCTTCTGTAGCATTTTTTTCAATGTGCAATATGAACAGTAACACACAGAATCACAGAAATCACACAAAAGCAATTTAAATTGGTGTAAGATTTCCCTATGTCCTCCCTGTTCACTTAAGAGTTCTACTTCCATTTTGCCAATGAAAAAGATGGCACAAATCATATTATTAGAATTTGAATTTATTAGCACCATTTCACAATTTCATAACTGAAGATAGCACACACTTTCATGATTCCAGCTATGTTCTCTTAGAAGTATTAAACTGTATCTTCCCTTACACATTGCTGAAAAAGACATCTCCATATTGACCATAAAATTCACTTACTATTTCTGATGCTATCAGTAGTACTGTAAAGATGGAGTTGCGTTAAAGTCATAGAAAGCCATAAAATGAAGCACTTTACAAAATTTGTAGTTTCTAAGAATGTTAAATCTTCCTAAGCTGAGTGTGCAGTGAGAACTCTGAAATATTAAGTATTAAAAAAAATATTCCTGATTGCAAACTTATAAAGGGCATACCTGCAAAATTAATCTTCTGCTTTAACCTCTGGCATAAAGTCATGACAGCTTTGTATTCTCTATGCAAGTTCAAAATGAAGAAGGTGAAAAAAGTCAGAATTAAATGAAGTTACTAACTTAATATTCATTTAAATGCTCTTACTTAGAGCAACAAAACTCAAGTCATCTATTTTTCAAGCCAAAGCTTGAAAAGCTCAACAGAGAAGGGTTACACCAACATATGCAAAAGAAGACTTGATACTGATGATATGTGCAAAATTATTAAATCTCATATTCATTTATTCTAAAGTTTTTAGCATTTAGACGAATATAAACCTTCCTGTTGTAGAATAGTTGTTCAAAACCCATTTTCCTCAGCCACTAATAGTGCACATGCATAAATATTGAGAGTTTTGGGATACATGAATACAAAAAAAAAAATATTTAAGATTTTTTTAAATTAACTTATTGATTGAAAATTCTCCAACAGGTGAAATTTATTCTTCACAAGTAAAAAATAAAAAATATATGTGTAATTTTTAAAAAAATTTAGATAAAATTCCTAATGGGAAAACTAGTTTACATAAAGCAAAAATATTTTAACGTTTAAATTTGATCAACACTGTTTTTAAAAAATAATTTATTTGAAAATATCCGGTATTTCATTTTGCCTTCAATTAAAATGCATTGTTCCTGTTTTACCAGTTAAATGCTTCATATTACTTTTATCATATAATAGTTCATACTTATAATTAATGTCATATATTTCATTATGTTTCATTTTATCAAGGTGACAAAAAATTATACAAAATTAATGGGTTCAGTATTTCTGAACTCCTGTTCAATGGAAAATGTGGACATTTTCTTGCAATTAAAAAAAAATTAAAAGCCAAAAAAAATTAAAAGCCAAATTTTAAGAGCTAAAATATCCAGTGGAATGGAAATTCTGTCTTTGTTTCGGTGAACACATTTATTTACCCGAAGTACTGACAGTATTTTAGATGTTATAAGTGTTTGCGGAGTTTTGTTTCCCCATGCAGCATTCTGGGACTTTCACCGAAGTCGCTCCTCTTTCCCAGCAGACAAGGCAGAGCAGTTCCAGGATGCCCAGGACAGGAAGCTCAGCAGGATCTGCCCCCAGCCAGCCCCTCCAGGGGCGTTGCATGAAGACCCCTCAGTGTCTGTGGGCAGCCTGACGAGATGCCCGCGGTCTGCTGCCCTCAGGGGCCACAGGTATGGGTGGGTCGGAGCACAGCCTGTGCAGCCACAGGTACATGCTAGCTACTCCTCGTGATGTTCTTCACAGAAGCAACAGAGACACGCCCCTTGATGATTTGCTGACAGCATTAATTTTTTGTAGTTCGTTTGGGTTTTTTTTTCAAGGAAGAAAACAAGTAAGAAAGAGGTTTTTTTTCAAGGAAGAAAGGTTTTTTTTCAAGGAAGAAAACAAGCAAGAAAGAGGAGATGGGAGGAGAGAGGAGAGCTGATAATCTTATATACTCTTTGTGTTACTGTGTTAACCTAACACTCAAATTCTTGCCAGCATCTTTGAGAGCACTACTTTATGTCTTTCTCCACACATTCTCCAGGGATTCATATAAAAAATGCCTCTCTGAGTATCCTGACCGTGAGCAGGCCGGTAAAGACCACTTTCTTCCTTATTTTCTCAGTAAAACAACTGCAATAACAAATACTTGCTCTAGACTTATTTATCATTGAACTACTGGGCTCGCTAATTTATGACTGTCTTGAGTGACTACTTTGCACAAATACATGCACTTTCTTCTTTCCTTCAAAAGTGGTACTCCCTCCAAGTGACATTTCCTCCGTTCCATTTATTTAAAATATTCATAACCAAGTAATTTGTTAAAACATACCTTTGTCTTGCTGCTCACAAAAAGCTTGACAGTAACCAGACAGCTGTGCCCACTGTTTATCACCACTGCTGCTTGTAATTTTCTAATTATTACCTTATGTTCCTCTCATCTGCTGCTGTCTTGTCCTCTGAAAGCACTGTCATGCTATCTTTTTGCAACAAAGGAAATTTATTTAAACAGACACACATGCACATTACTGTTCTATGAATAGTTAGTGCTGAATAACAAAGAAAAAAAGATAATAAAGGGAGAAACTTGTTGAGTACTTTCTGCATTTCTTTAGGGTTTTCCTAACTGTGATGTAACTGACCTAGCTGAGGTATGGTAGCAGTAAACTTTGCTAAATCAAGATGTGGAGGAAACTCCCTAGATTCCTAGAGAAGTTTGCAGTACTTTTATGCGGTATCTGTGCTAAGGATACTCTCTTCTGGCTGAATTTATGAAATGAATAATCCTCCTATTTTCCCACAGCAGAGCGTGGGAAGCCTAACAGGTCAAATCAAGCAGACCTTCTCACAGAGTCAATCTCCTGCTAAGTGCTCAGGTTACCGAAAGTCTGGCATGGTTTAACCCCAGTTGGCAACGAATCTCCACACGGCCATTCACTCCCTACCCCTTGTCAGGACGGAGCAGAGAATCAGAACAGCAAAAGTGAGAAAACTCATGCATTGAGATAAAGAAAGTTTAATAGGGCAAGCAAAAGCTGCACACACAGGCAAAGCAAAACAAGGAATCCGTTCATCACTTCCCATCATCAGGCAGCTCTTCAACCATCTCCAGGAAAGCCAGGCTCCGTCCTGTGTAATGGTGACTTGTAAAGACAAACATCATCATTCCAAACATCTCCCCTTCCTTCTTCCCACAGTTCTACATGCTGAGCGTGATTCCATGTGGTATGGAATGTCCCTTGGAGGTCAGCTGTCCCAGCTGTATTCCCTCCCACGTCCTTGTGCACCCTCTGCTTCCTCACTGCTGGGCTGGTGTGAGACAGAAAAGGCCTTGGCTCTGTGTAAGGTCTGCTCATTGTTAGAAAAACATCCCTGAGCTACCAAACCTGTTTTCAGCACAGAACAAAAACATGGCCCCCTGCTAGGTACTACAGGAGAAATGAACACTATCCCAGCCAAAACCAGAACAATATGCAAGCTAAGAATTCTTTTATTCAAATTATGCACATAAAGAATCTCTCTACCAGGTTTCCCAAATAAATATGTTCTGAAGAGTTTCATTTGAAAGACTTGAAGCATTGACTTCCACTGCTGTCTGGGATATTTTCTTTTTTCTTACAAGGTACAAATGATTGGCAGGTTACTCAAAGCTGGTTTGTAGCAAAAAATAATGTGTCAAATAGCTAAAAAGTTTCTGTAGCTTTTGGTCAAACAAGCTGTTCTATTCTACCATTAAAATGAATGCTGTCAAATACTGAATAGTGTTTTGACAACAGTGTAATTTTCTTTCATCATCTCTGATCATTTTGATGCCCAGATACATTTTGTTAAGACTTTTTCTGTCTGTTTGTAAAAATCATACTGTAATCTCCAGAAAGTACTCTCTAACTCAGAATTGTTTTGAAAAATATTTGCCATTGAGAAAAATAAATCCAGTCAGCTATCCAATAAGTAAAGAGAGCAAAACAATACTAAAGGGAAAATATATTTATGATGCTTAGCTTTCATATCGGTTTATTTGTTTGGGGTTTTTTATTTATCATCACCACAAGCAAAATTGAATTAAATAAATTTTACAGAACTGATGAATTTTATCAACGGGTAGTCAGCAGAATAATTGTTAACGGGCTTTGAAAACTGAGATGTTCTGATGGAGAGAAATATACAAAATTTCATTATTTGCATTGTGTTTAAACACTTTGAATAAAATTTACCATAAAGGGTTTTCTATTCAGTGAAAGTAAAATGCCCAAACTAAATTGATATCTCATATTCTCTTATTACATTCCCATTTTATTTTGTTTCTCTGTCTTTCTACATGGAGATCAATAATTGATCTAAGACAGTGAACAATGGTTTATGTAAACCAAAGATTTCTAAATTATGATGATATACTTTCAACTTTTAACACATCATGATCTGCTTAAAAATATTGTTTTATTATGCACTGTGTTAAGGTAATATTGACAATGTCATTTTTCTGTAAACTTTGAAATAGGCATAAAATTATTTTTAGTCTCATACTGGGATCATATCAGAAACTTTTATGATAAGATATCCTGTATCTGTCATGTAACCTCCAAAATCTTTATAGATGAGATTCAAATTTTATTGTTTGGGGTTTTTTCCTCTAAAAAAATTTGAAACTCAAAGCACATTTGAAATAAATGTCTTTAAGCTGAAAATGTTTCTGTCAACATTAATACTTTGCTTTTGGTGTTTTATGAAAATTATAGACATCGCCCTTACAAAGGAAAGAGAAATGTTCAGGGTTTTTTCTAGTTTCTGATTCACACAGAACTTTTTATTTATTTCTGTGGTTTAACCCCAGCCATCAACCTAACCCATGCAGGCCCTTGCTCACTCCCACACCAGTAGAATCGGGGAGAGAACTGGAAGGATAAAAGCTGAAAAACTCATGAGTTGATATAAAAACGGTTTAATAGGGAAAAGCCATGCACAGAAGTAACTCAAAACAAGGAATTAATTCATGGCTTCCCATGGGCAGGCAGGTGTTCAGCCATCCCCAGGAGAGCGGGGCCCCATCCCGTGTAACAGTGACTTGATAAGACAAACACTATCATTCCAATTCCCTTTCCCCCCTTGCCCCTTCTTCCCACATTGTATGCACTGAGCATGATGCCATAGGGTCTGGAATATCCCTTTGGTCAGTTTGGGTCACTTGTCCTGGCTGTGTCTCCTCCCAACCTCCCACGCACCCCCAATGTCCTTGCCAACGTGGCAGTGTGAAAAGCAGAAAAGGCCTTGGCTCTGTGCAAGCCCTGCTCAGCTACAACAAAAACATTTCTATATTAGCAACCCTGTGTTCAGCACAAACCCACAGTACAGCTCTGTACCAGCCACTGTGAAGAAAATTAACTGTACCCCAGCCAAA
Organism: Daphoenositta chrysoptera; assembly: GCA_013397915.1. Classification (NCBI taxonomy): domain Eukaryota; kingdom Metazoa; phylum Chordata; class Aves; order Passeriformes; genus Daphoenositta; species Daphoenositta chrysoptera. The sequence continues at coordinate 416,342 of VZRO01002273.1, forward strand.
ACCAGCACATTTATTTATCTAGGTGCCAATTTCAATCTAAATTAACAAATAATTTTTGTTGAACAAATCTGCTTGACGAATGAACTATCCAGGAAACGAACAAAAATTGTCTAGCTCTGTTATATTTTCTACATGTGTATCATGTACCTTTCTTTCAGAACCTGCATATATCAAAAACATTTTCCTCATGAACAAATTTCCCAAAGCCCCACAACCTCTATAAAATGCATATTGCTCTCAATCACTTTTTCTGCCTCTCACATTTTGAGTGAGAGGCATACACACATGCACCCAGACACAAAGTGAGACCTTTCTTCCATCATTTGAGAAATTGTCACCAAATTGACTTTATCAAGGTACTTGATAACAGCTTTCAAGCTATGATATATGACTCAGTGTGTTGGAACTGAAGCAGGAATGCTGACAACCATCCATCTACCTTTGATTTCCAGAAGCTCTGTCAGAAAAGAAACTATTATAGAAGATAAACATATAAACTCAAATCTCTTTCATCATTCCCGTGCTGAAAGTTGAAACAAAAGATCTTTTACCTCAAGACCAGATAATTAGAAGTATTGGTTTACTCTGCCCTCATTGCCTCTACACAGAGACCAAGTGACCCCAGTTACTGAGCCAGCTGCAGCCTGTTGAGAAAATTCTGAGCCAACACTGAAATAGACCAAGCAGCTCTGCAGCATCATGTGGAAAATAAAAGAGCATGATTGCAAAGCACTGGGGCTTTGTGTTCTTGTGCTTCTAATGTCCGGCTCTTGCCTGAGTCTTAAGGTCTCTACGTTGCATTTCTGTTTGTCTCAGACCAATTAATGGATGCTTTTGGTTGAGATGTTCCGATTACTATACTGTATAAGGTTCTAGAGTAATAAACACACAGATTTTCTCTTTTTCAGCTCTCAGGCTTAGCACAAGCCTGCTCCTCTTCCCCCCTATCCCATCCTCAAAGAACATTTGAGAGCTCCAGAAGTGCAGATTGCTCCTCCTTACACTTTCCACCCTTTCTTACCAGCAGAGCTGAAAACCTACAGCACCCTGAAAACCTATGATGTAAACTGTACATCACACATATTCACCACTTGGCTACTTGTCAGGCAGCTAGTAGTCATCCATTCACATCATTTCTCTCCTTTTATTATTTTTGAGGCACAAGACAGAAACATGGCTTCATTCCAACCATCCAGGTTTTACACCCGTCCCCTTTAGTACTGCTGCAGCTCTGCTTTGGCATTAATCACATTAGGGCTAATTGTAATTGCGAATTAAAAATGCTTGCAATGAAAACAAATCCAGGCAGGAGCAAAAACTGTGTTCATTTTTCATGGAAGTAAGAATACAATATGGATAAGAAAGACAATTTTCAGAGGATTTCCTTGTTAAAGCTTGCCAACACTTCACATGAAAGTTGTGTATTTTAAAATTTAAGTGGAAATACTCTTTTTAATAGCACTCTTTGGGAGAGGCACAAAGCTCCGTAATAAATTATCTAGTTGAACTGAATTTTACTTTAATTTAATCAGTCCTTTTTAAACTTTTGCTGAAGAGATGGACTTTTCTGTAGTCTGCGCATGCTGCCTCATTGTGCTGCTGTGATTTATAAGATGAACAGAATCTTCTCTGTACATCCTCCTGTCTGAAGGGCTTCTTAACCACCACTCTGAAGGACATAGCGTGGTGATTGCACTGCAGTCTGAGAAATTACTGCAAATAAACTGTAAAAAAGTAAAAGTAAAGACAAATAGAAAGAGGGAATTGCAAGGGGGGAAAAAAGGATTAAAAGTAACAGGATTTCATGCCCTATTTATAGGAGACAGTAGGGCTGAGAAGGAAATTATGTCCCAAAGTAGTTTTAGGACTTAGATTTCAATACCTTGAGTGTTTAACTTCTTTCTCTTCTACAGACATTCCACCCAACTTTTAGTCACAACATTTGAGGGTAATTTGCAAATATCTAGACATCTGTGCCCAGAAAAGAACATGAGAACAGTCAAACCAAGTCAGAGCAAAGATTTCCCATTCAGTATCCTGCCCCCAGGACTTTTTAATATTCTCACACTCAATGCAAATCTTTTTTAGAGACTGTTTTCCCATTAATTACTCCTTATGAGCCTGTGTAAATTCTCAGCATCCACAGCAGTATAGCCAGGACATCTGCAGCCTGTTAATGCACTGCATGAAGATCTACTAATTTGTTGTTTTTGTTGTTGGTTGATTGGTGTTTTTTTAAGTGTGATGAATCTTTCTCCCCTTTTGCTTCAACAAATGCCCATTTATTCCTGTATTAACAGTGACAATGATCAAGAAAGACTTAATTTCCCTCTCCATGCCATTCTTCATTCTCAAAATACACTTTAGTATGTAAAAGCATCCATAGTAACGTGCATTTCTAAATGGTTGTTTGGAAACACAGCTGTGAATTTTATATATGAAATAAATGTATATACAAATATGATTACAGCATTAGTGGCTATTTCTGAAAACCTGGCCCTCATAACCAAACAGAAAGCAGATTGCAAACTGTTTTCTCATTAGTATATGCTACCATTAAACCAGCTTAATACATCGGTGTTAATTTAAAATCACAAAGAAGCAAGGACTCAACGTATGTTGTTGCAAAACTGGCAATAAATATCCAGTCCCCAGAGCTGAATTTGTTGCATTTACAGGTATGTTTTAAAAATATACAAAAGTTTATTTGTCTTATTTTGAAAGAAGTGGAGACAGGCCATATACAGTCCTATAATTCCCTGTATGACATCTTTGTGTAAGTTGATTCAGTTTGATTGATGCAAATTGATTTATTTTCCATGTTTTTTTAGAAAATTAGTTTCATAAAACTGATGCTCTCTGTTCAATCCAGAAACACACCACCTATTGGGAGGAATTACTTTCTTATTTCCCAAAGGAAAACACTTGCACTTAAAATGATCTCAAAGCTTTTTGAAGAAAATAAGAGCATGCAGGTCAAGCAGCACACCACTTCCTTTTCCCCAGAACTCCATGTGTTCAAGAACTCAAGGACTCACTGACAGAAATCATCAGTGAACAATGCAATACCATTTGAAAAATATCAAGGAAAACATCTGGTCAAAAGTGACAAAAATGAAAGATAAAAAGCATGGTTTTTCCTTATTTCATATCAAGAGGGATGTTTTGGGAATGAAGCCGACTGTACAGGAACATGTTTTGTAATATGTCACATCAAAACCAGCAAAATGTCATAAAGTACGAAGAACTGCCAGAAAGCAGGGAAGTCCTATGTGCCAACTCCTGCTCCTAGAACTGACAGTCTTTTTCAAGTGATACACCAGATTAAAGGGAATAGAATGAATCTTGGGAGCAGATGTTAGAACCTAAATCCCCTGCTGTCAGCTGAGCATCATCATTTTTAGCTTATCCCATCAGACTCTTTCTTCCATTAAGTCTATTGCACAAATTGAATTTTGCATTATTTCTGCTGGAGAAGTAAAGAGCATTTTTTTCATCTATTTCAGTTTTTACTTCTTCTTCGCCCAACCTTTCCCCACAAGCTCACATTCAGACTTGTTCCTACACAGTCTGCTAGGCAGCCTGCTCATAAATGGGAGGTATGTTCTTGAGCCTTGTCCAATTGATCAGAATATTAAACCTCAGCATCCAGGTTTCTGAGAAGTGATTCTAACTACAAGGTTATAGTAATAAAGCATAAATAAACTATTACATCCTCATCTGGTTACATTTATAAGAAATGCTTTTTTTCAAGCTTTTTTTCCAAGCTTTTTTTTCTTTTATGCATGCTCTGAGCATGTGTCTAATATCAGAATCTCTTAAAGATTTTGCTCTGTTCTTATGAGGAGTTTTAGTCCAACTTCAGCAGCATGGCCATATGGCAGCTGAGACTGTCTGGGCTTGCAAAGCTCAAAGAGATAGGTCCTGAAAATGTTTGTGTTGAAAGCAAGCAGGCAGCATGAAGAAGTTCAAGAGAGGGGTAAATGTGTGTTTTGAGTAAAATGAGGTTTCTAGGAAGGTTTCTAATTTATGTCTTTTGGGCTCAGGGTCATAACACCCAATGATGTTTCAGTTTCGTTTTCTAGACTAAAAGGGAAACAAGTAAGAGATGTCAGATTCCTGTTACTCTTCTGCATAAGGCAGAAGCCAGGCTTAAAGGCAACCATCCCTTCTGATACTGAGCACCTGTGATGTATGTGAACTTACCTGCCTAAGACCTTAGAGGAAAAAAAATCACAATTTGAATCCATAGGTATAGGATAAATATAAATTAAATTCCTCCTGTTATTTGTTAAAAAAGCAGTCAGGCCATTTCTATAAGTATGCATGATATTTTGTATTAATTTTTTTTGTGTGAGGCAGCAGTATCCCTTAAGAACCAGATAGTATTTATTTGCCAGTCTGCATTCTATAATATTGATTACAAATTATTTTTCACCCTTCTTTTATCCCAAATAGCCTCATATTACCTGTGCACATGATTTCAGAGCCAACCTCATGAGTCTTCCTAAAACAGAGTAAAAAACCTGTAAAAACACATCTGCACTAAGAGCCAAAATGCAAGCCTCTTTTCCTAGCTCTTGGAGAGCATTTTGCATGGTGCTTCACCTCTCCTGCCTTACTCCAAATTAAGGCACAAGGACTAAGTTGGGCCCTTTGCAAGATGGAGCAAAGGGGTTCTCACACTCAGAGCTATCCAAAAGGAGGTGCCAAATAGTCAGCAAGTTTGCCAAGTCCATTCTTGCAGCGGAGAGGGAAGGGGAAAGGTTGCAGATGTGCAGGGCTGGAGGCAGCAGGAGGCAGCCCCCGTGAAACAGCACACAGGGAGGAGCCCACCCCTGAAATGCCTTGGTCTGACAAAGCCACTGCACAAGAGCTAGTGAGTAACATATTTAGACATATTATTCAGAAGGCTCAAATTACAACCACAAACCTCTGTTTTTCAGGGCATTCAGATGCTGTTACATTCTTCCCCATCCTCTAAGGTACATTTCAATCTGAAGCTCTGAATGTTAATATGGTCATGTTCGAAGTGTGCTGTGTTTACAGCATTTCTATTATGGTCAATTATGGTGACTCAAAAGAAAGGATTAGCTTACTAGGTATTAAAATTATTATTAATTATCAAATATGTTGTTGAACTGCAATTGATAATAAGTAAAACTGAACTCCAGTGCATAGTTAATAACAATCTGTTGAGATAAAACTGAATTTTTCATCTCCCAAAGCCTTTTAACTTTCTATCTATTGAGTGAATATATAGAAACGTATTTTAGTTTAGCTAGCCTTTAAAAATCATGCTCAAAACAATTTCCATACAGGAGAGAAACTGCTAGTATGGTGTGGTTATTTTTTCAAAACTGTCTTACCAAATCTAATAATGCATGTCTGTGCTGATATGGAAGATTGAGAGCTTCAATACCTTTACCGTCTGTTTTTAAGTAATTAGGGCCTGTATTCATCCAAGAAAACCTATGTATGTGTTCTTTGCAACACATATTTCCACAGATGCTGTGGAAAACTAGCGATGTTAAGTCTCACAAGTCCAAACAGTTTTATCATCCAAAAATTAATTGAGCCATAAAAAAAAAGGGAAAAAAAACAAGTCATATTTTTAGTAAGCAGACAATTGAATACAATATTTTGGCTCTCCAAAACAGCATTCTACTTTTTAGGCTTTGTGCCTGACTGTCACATTTGCAGTAAAGGGACCTGCTGTTAAAATGCTCACTGGATTCCCCTTGGACAGAGAGTCACTGACCATCTTTGAATTCTGAGTCCCTTCAGAGCTGGATTTTTTGTTTTCTTTTGTTGGGGTTTTTTTGTTTGTTGTTTTTTTTTTTTTATTAAATTGTGTTTTTGTTAGTATCTAGGTAATATATATGTTCCCCAGGAGAAATTGTTTCTAAAAAGTGTGCTACAGAGTCATTATTGAAAGAGATATTTTTCTAGCATGCCTATATGATACCCTGTTTTGTCAACAGAAGTGTTTGTAGCACAATACCTGTGAATCAGAGACTGGCTGGAATGAAATGGGTGTAAACATGCTCCTTTCATTATGGAAACTTGTATATATAACTGAATTTTGCAGCTTTCCAAAATGCAGAAATGAAGTGAGTCAGTTACATTTAACTGACATTTTTTAAGGGCCATTACGAAAATGGTTATAAATCCTAGTGTGGATAGACTGCTCAAGACCAGCAGGCCAGGGCTGTGAACCCTGAAATCATTGACAACACGAGTGTTCCTCAGACAGTGAGAAGCAGAGCTATAAAGCTGTAGATGATTATGAGGGGTTTGTTTCTTTATTAAAGTATTATGTTTAATCTAACCTTAGAGACATGCATCACAGTCCTGCTTCACACATAGGGATGATAACAGAATTATTATAATAAAAAATAATAAAAAGAAGGAATGGATACAGAGCAAGAAACAGGAATGCCTATCAGAGTGACAAACTAGGAAAGTATTTTTCTAAACAACTTCTGCTGCTGCACCAAAATAAAGATTACTGACCTGTCAAAGTTCAGATGGAAGAATCAGTCTTGAGAATAAACCAGAACATTTGGAAAAAAGTATGTTAGGGTACAAAAGACCCAAAAGCTCAAAAATAAAAAAAAAAATTGAAACAGATGAGTTCTAGCCAAGATGTTTCAAATGTAGGAAATAAAACATTCTTAAGTACTTGAAAACTCTAAATATTATACTTTGCAACCATTCTTGAGATGTTTTCTTAAAGACAAAACACCAAATTGGTAAGACTTGATTGAATTTAATAATATTTTTCATAGTGTGGAGAAAACAACAGGAAAGACAAGCACAGAGCAGCTGTGTCTGTTTACTAGAAACAGCTTTCACTGAAAAGCAGTAAGATTTCCTATTCATATGTTTACGGAGCAGTTATTCCAGGACACAGTTCAACTTCCTTAAAATTCAAAATAGCTGAAATACTTTTTAATTTTACATTTATCTTCTTTTTTGACATTCAGGAATTACTGAGGTAGCACAAAGTGTCCTTACTTTGGACCATTCCAGACATGGATAGGAATAAGAAAAAATATATCTGTTGCCAGACACTCTCTGGGTCCTAAGACCAACTGTGATCTTTTGAGACATATTATTTGCTAAATTCTACTTGGAATAAAGAGTTGTTTTCCACTTGTTTTACCTCTGGGTATCTGCAGAGATCAATGCACCTGATTACAGTTTGTACATTCATATCACGGAACCCATTTTACGTTGTTAATAAGAACAGCCTGACATTAGCTCAAAGAGAAAAGCAATCACTTAAGTTCTTCCCGTTTACTTAGTTTATAAGTGCCAAATGTTATCTCCTGCATAGATATTCATAGGGAATGAGCCAAAGGGGACATGAAATTCTGTGAGCTTCCCTTTGAAAAATTTTCTTCAATCTTTTTCTCTGAAAGGTGATGTCTTGTGGGCTGTGAATTGACCAGGTGACTGCCTCCTGCTTTTCTTTTTTGCTGTTTTTCTGTCCTCTTGTGAGCCATCCTTGTACATCTTTGAAAGGGGTACAGAGAAACTTCATCTAGGCCCCACCAACCAGTTGTGACTTGCCATGTGCTTTTAGAGACATAGTTGCATATGAAATACACTTGTGTGAAATTTTACATAGTTATCAAGTAACCAAGACCCTGATAAAGACTGAAATATTTCAAACCAGGAAGACAGAAAAGACGTTAGCAAGTTTCACAGGGATACATACTGACACAAAGGGACTGGCTCTATTTTTGCACTGGTGACTGAAACATGGGCCAGAGGACAGTGAAGTGCACCAAAAGCTCCTGACTGTGTGCTCCGTGCATCCACATGACGGACCCTGGGGTGGCTGTAACACAGCAACCTACACACCCCACAGGGCCTGCCTGCACTCCGTGTCAGACCCCTCTGGGAAGGGCCTTGGACAGATTTATCTGCCCTGTGTCATCCATGTCACATTGTCAGAAAGTGTTATGGGATACATGGCAAAGCATTCACACAGGCAGGAAAGGACATTCCTCACTGCCCAAAAAAATAAAGAGACAAATGTGTCTGGACCTTCAAAAATGTATCAGCTGGTACCCCTGTAGAAAAACCAGCTTAGCCATGGAAGCAAGTTTCAGCAGGACTTGCTCCAGTGCACTGACTGTGATAAATGAGTTGAAAGAATTGAAGAAAATCTTCAGTGAAAGACTAAGGATTAGGTAAGGGAAATATGCTTGCTTCTTGTTTTTTACATTTGCTTTTTAGGTAACCTGCACTAGGGGTAAAAAAATAAAATTTTGATCTGGAAAAGCTTTGAGTGTGTAGCAATAAGGTAATACAATACAGTGCTAGGATTCTTAATCCAGCTTTTCATGAGGTAGATGTTAAGAAAGGCTGCCCACAGAGCAGAAGAACTTGGTGAAACTGAACATGAAATGTAGGTTTTTTTTGCTCTGCACTGTTAAGATTGATTCTTACACAAGCTAGCAATGTCCTCTCTATTGAAGTCTCATTGCAGGCCCATGTAAATCGTGGTAGCTGGTTTATTGTGCAATGATCCCTCAAGCTGCTGCTGCCAAGCACAAGGAAACTACTGTATTACAACTTTATTATATGGGGAAGCTGAGGTTTAGAGATGAGGATGAAGGTAGGGAAGACTACCTGATTCTATCCAGAAAGGAGCACAGAAAGCATATCTCTGTCTATATGTAGCATATATATATTGAATAGATATCAACTGTCCCACAAGAATAACAACAAGATTATGTATTTTAATGAAACACATTTATGCTTTGTATATGTAGGGCAAACATTTATACTTTAACATTTACTTTTGTACTACTTAATTTTTTTTTCCAGATTAAATATGGGAGAGGAGAGTTGCATTATTCCTAGAAAACAAATGTGAAGCTTAATTTGAAAACTGTCATTATAAAGTAGGGAACTAGAGAATATTTTTCTACCATTTGTGTCATTTATTTTCAATAAAAATTCAGGCCCTTGCCTAACACATATTTTATTGCATTTATTCATCTCACTTTTAACATGAATACAGTCTTCCTGTGTGTTGTCGGTGCTGATTTTTTAGTGTTTTTTTTATTTTGGTCCCTCCTTCCCATCTGTACTGAAGGACTTCCCAGGACAATTCTGCCAGGAGGGCTGGAGAGCAGCTGTCTCCACAGTACAAGCCAGGGGTTTGCCAACAGGGTATGTTTCTGCAAGTTTCATTGGTCTTCCTCCCCCTCACTTTTAAGTGTGATCTCATCTTTTTTAAAATGCTAGATATAATTTAAACCAGGACCAGGGGACTTCAGCTTTCCCCCGAGCAGCTAAACTGTGTTTGTATTTCTAACACTGATAGGCTTTATTAAGGTATTATATGGAAGCTCACTTTCAAGCAACTAAAATGACAATATAAATTCAGTGCTGCGGTAGTCATTTATCACTTTATGATAACGCCAGAATATACAAATGATAAGAGAGAAAGGCTCAGGGAGAAACCTGAGGGGGGTTTATCATTTGTTATGTACTTATGTAATACGAGGGAGTAAGTGATGAAGGAGGAATACAAAGACATTTCATCTAGCATGTTGATTTAGTACTTCCCCCTCCCTGATCAATGAGCTCTCTTATGTTTAGAAGAGACTAAACACTCCAGAGAGAAGTGTGTATGTGTGTCTTCTTTATTAAACCTAGTCAGAAAAACAGGTAGGCTTAGTTATGCTGTTACAATTAACTCTGTGAATAAGGCATAATCATTAATTCTTTGGCTAATGTGTATATTACCATACAGGACACTAAGATTAAAGGGGATATCTCTCACAGAGTACTGCAGCTGTAAAGAAATATATAAGTAAAAAAAATGGACTGAGGAGTACAAGGACGTGCAGGATCATGACCCAGGTGCAAACTGATGCATGATGAAAGGAGATTTAAAATGTTAACAATAAAAAATGGTGAAGCACTAATCTGTTGGCAGGCATTGTAAAAGATTTTTTTCTTTTTTAAAAATATTATGCTAAAATAATCCATTAATTTTGTTTACTCTTTTGTGCAGTTCTAAACTATACATTCAAAACTAGCTAGAAACATATGTCATATTCACCTTTCAGCCAGGTACTAGTCTAATCCCTAAGCCCTTTCTATTTATGACAGACTGACAATAATTTAATCACTGTGAGCTCCACGTTGCTCTTGTTTCTTTTCAGCGGAATAGAAGAAAACTCTGCTTAGGGTAATGTAAAACGTAAATGCTATTTATAACATCATATTTGTCTTTGTAGGACGCTAGTTGCACACCTTGCAACTGCATAGTTTATGGTGATGATAGCTTGTAGTGTACAAGATATATGTCATACATAAAGCCTTGTGAACATACATACATTTCGCCTATACATGTAGCCTTTTAAAACATTAAATATCCAGGAAAGTGACAGCTGATGTCTTAGATAACACAGCTCAGGCTGAAAAAAATGCCCTACATATCTGAATATATGACTGTCTATAGTTAGGTAAGAAGTTAGCTGAGGAAAGCAGAGATTATAGCACATCCCTATGACAAACCCAGCCTCACAGTGTTTCAAACCCAAAGCAACACCCACCTATCTGTCTGCTGCCATTTTAGTTGATAAGTAGAGTCGACACTGAGACAGATATATCAAGAGAAGAAAATATTAGTCTTTTTAAATCTCAACAAATTCTACCGTCTGTGTTACAGTGGCCTTGTACACTCTGCAGTAAAGGAGTGATAAATAACTCAAACTGATCCCAGTCCTGTTATGTGCAAGCAATAACTTGCAAATGCCAAATTGTCATCCCATCCTGCTATTTCTACATGCTAGTTTTCAAATTGACTTTGGGAATACAGAATTTGTGTGAATAAGCTGCTGATATTCCTTCCTTCATTTTCTGAGCAAACACAGGGAGGCTGCCAGATCTTTGAACTTTGTGGAATTGCTGTTGCTGAGACAACAGGTGCTGGTATGGTAGGACTTTGGGCTGTATCAGTGACCATTTGGATTGTTCTGGGTGGAGGTGCCCAGGTGTTGGCTACAGGGGGCTGGAGAAGAGGCTTCAGGGGCAGGAGATTGGGACTGTCCTGTGATAAAAACAGCAGGTTCCAGCCACTCCTACAGAGCCACCACGGGACACAGCTGAGCTCCCCAGACAACGTGGTGGCACCTCTGGGGAGGCATATTTAAGAAAGGGCAAAATGCTGTGCAGGCACTGTAAGAGAGGACTAAGGAAGATGTCATAGAAACAGCCCTGAAGTCACCAAAGTGAGGGGACAAGAAGGAGGTGCTACAGGTGTAGCAGCAGAGATTCCCCTGCAGTTCCTGGTGAAGACCATGGATACACAGGATGTCCCCCTGCAGCTCACTGAGGTCCCCATTGGACAACCACAGTTCAGCCCATAGAAGACCTCTGCCACAGCAAGTGGATATATCCTGAAGGAAGACAGGCTGAGGAGACCCCACACTGGAGCAGGCTCCTGACAGGAGTTGCAGCCCATGGAGGGGAACCCATACAGGAGAAATTTTCCTGATAATCTGCATCCAGTGAAAGACCCATGCTAGACCATTATGGTCCTGAAGGGCTGTAACCCATGGAGAGAACCCATACCGGAGAAGTTCCTGAAGACTGCAGTCAGTGAGAACAACCCATTTTGGAACAGTTTATGAAGGAAAAATCCAATGGGAGGACCCTCAATGGTGCAGTCTGTCCCTGACAGACTGTACCCTGTGGAAGGGACCCAAATTGAAGTAGTTTATGGAGGACTGCAGCCTGTGGGAAGGATCCATGTTGAAGCAAGTTGAAAGTGAGAGGAGGAAGAGGGAACTTGTATGGACTGACCACATATCCCCATCCCCCTGCACTGTGCAGAAGGGAGGAGGTAAAGGAGTCAAGAAGGAAGGAGTGAAATGGAGTATAGGATGAAGTGAGGATGGTGGGAAGGTGAGCTTTTAGTCTTGTCTTTGTTGCTTGGTATTCTACTCTACTTTTAATTGGCAGTAATTTAAAGTAATCTCCCCCAGTTTGAGACAGTGATAACTGCCAAACAATATCCTAGTCTTTATCTTGACCCACAAGCTTTTTGTCTTATTTCTCTCTTTGTGCTCTTGAGGAGGTATAGTGAAGGCGGTGAAATGACAGAGAAGTTTGGTGGACATCCAGCAGGCAGCCAAATTCAATCCACCAGAGGGACATTACTGAAGTATTTGTATTAACTTCATTGTTTATTTATCAGTTTCCTTGTGGAAGATGGAATTATTGCTACTAGTGCTGTCATGGCTTCTACTACCTCATAAGACCCAAGGATTTTCAGACCTGCTTCTGAAATATAAAGACAGGGTATTTCAAAATAGAGGCAGATGCTATAAGAAAAATAGTTTTAAGTATCTGGCACTTCTTTTATGTCTCCAAAAGAAATCTACCATGTTGGAAAAAGAGGAAATATTCTTGCTAGAAACAGCAGAACAGCTCAGCTGTAAAGTTGCAAGGAGGAGCACACCTAACACTATGTACCCCTTGGCTGCATTTTCTTGTCTATAAAGATTGTTTCAGCTCCATTTGAGGTAAAAAGGTTTGTTTAGTCTTTCTTATGGCACATGAGGAGATTAAGAGACTATATGTTTTATATACTTTTCATTAGTCTTCTTAGGAGATCCTATTTACCATTCAGAGAAGATATTTCAGACTACGAATATATTATAGACCTCAAGAGTACTTTCAATTTCCTGGCTCCAGAATATACACGCTGGCTCCACCCCAAATCTATACCAATAAATGTCTACAAAAGCAGCAGCACTTCCTGATCTCATCCATTCTCATTTGCACAGAAGGAAAGCACAAGCCCAGAGGGCAAATGATGTCAGGAACATGTGCTCAATCTCAGCACTTAAGGGACCTGTAACATGAAGTTCCCTGAAGATAACTATAGCAAGAAAATGTAGACAGTCCTAGGGACTTTGAGGCCAGTAAAATATTTAGAAAAAAATTAGATTTCTGGTCCCACGAGTGGAATCATTTTCTGTATTCTGGACACCGAGACTCTCTGTACTGGGTATGAGAGAAGTCAGTTGCTGTACATATGATGAAAATGGTACAGAGGGTTCAAAAGTGGTGCAACTGAACTTAGACACTAGGAAAACGTTGGCAGGAGCAAGATGCCACTCTGGACTTGGGCAGGGTTCTAGGGGATTGTAAGAACCCCCTCCACCCATTTGATCCACAACTTCAGACTTCCTATTGAAAGTGGGTGATTGTCTCATTATCTTTTCAATGAATAGAGCTAATTTCTATATTCAGGATTGCAGGAGGAAGGAGTGGATGTTGTGTTCCTCCTATATTACAGCTAAATGATTTAAATATTTACTCAGGAAATGAGAGCAGAATTATGTTATGTCTAAGTACAGACACAGCTGCGTATGTTACGTGCAGCTTACCAACAGCTCAGGACTGATGGGAGCAGCTGGTGAGCCCAAACCCTCAACTCCAGGAAGACAGGGACTTTCTGTGGCCTCTCAACTCCCTATCCTGAGATTTCCCCAGTATGGGATGGCAAACTCAGCTGACTCCATCCTGTAGTGGAAGCACACTGGGGATCCATTGCCATCTGCTGCCACTGACAACTCCCACAAGGCCACATTTCCAAAAGCAGGAGAAAATTCTGATGTGCCTGACAGACAGGTGAAGGTGTTATGTATTTAGCTGGTGGGTTCAGGAAGACTGGCCATCATGATCTGTGATGGCATATGCAAGATACTCTTAGGAAAGCTCAAGTATGAAAGAAGCAGGGCTTCTTTTTTTTGCTGAGAAAATGCCTGGTGATCTTTTATGACTGTGTAAAAGGACTGTGACTTTACCAACTGAATTTTCAAGTCACACTTTAAAGCATCAAAGTTTTTTTTGTGACAGTCTCAGAGACCGCATGTAAGACTGAGATGCTTTGTGAGCTCAGAGGAAAGTTTACTTTAAGAACCTTCACAGATGTTAGACAGAGCTGTCTAGGCAATTCAAGACTGCAGGCCTAAGGGGAGCCAAAATGCCTGGGAAAATATCAAAAGTACAAGTGGCCATCTAGAAAGAGAGACACTGCTTTTTTGTGAGTAAAAGTTTCAGGTATCCACAAACTAGATGGCATGACTCAAGTTGCCAGTCCCACAAAATGAATGAACAAACATTAAGTGAAATTTTATATCTACAGCATTTCTCAAAGCATGTCTTCAGCTCCAAAAAGCATATAGAAGCCTTTTTGCACAATTTCATATAGCATCCTCAGAAACAGGCTTCATTTAGGAGTTTATTCCTTATCAGTATTTTCCTCAGATATAATGACAGGTATTGCTACCTTCATTTCTATTAAAGTAAATTATTTGTAATGTCTACGTATATAAATAGTAGTTTATATACTTTAAAAAATGTATTTTCTGCAATATCATAAGAAGCTACATAAAAATATGTGCATATGCCTATTCATTCTATGCTAGTGTATCCGCAGAGATGCAGGAAAGCTCACACTTTAAAAAAACTAATCTCACAACAGCGGCTGTATGGGGAAATGGTAATTTGGCTGTGTAATCAAATTGCAATGAGTTCAGTTAGCAGATGTGAGCAAATAAAGAGAAAACCAAATTTAGATTTTGTGCCAATTGCTCTTTTACATGTGTGCTTGTTTTTGAGGACTCCCTATGATTTTTTCTAATTTGCTTGGTGGTGGTAACAGCTTCAGGTGGTTTTGCACAGCTTCTGGCTGCAGCACTGGTTTGCCAACAGACGGCATGATGCATTTCCATTATTCCATGTCTCCCCAACAAGATGACTGTCTGTCTGCTCATCTCTGAAATAAACCCAAAACACCACCCTAGGCCTCAGCTCTGCAAGGATTTAAACATGTGTTTGAATTTGCGTATGAGTACCACTAAATCTCATCTTTCCTGCAGTGTTTTTTTTCCACTGTGGTAAGGAAGCAGGTACCTGTAGCTATATAATGTCAAATTATTAAGGTATATCATCAGAGTGGGGGAGAATATTCTTGATCTATTATTATTGAACCTATTCAACACTGTGTTATGCAAAAAGCTAGTCAAAGACATTAAATTTCATGTGGCTATGGTCCTGGACAAATAAGTCAAAGTATTATCTAGCTCTGCACTGCAAATATTCAGTGCAATATGTTTCTTGTATTTTTTTCTTTACTTCTAGCCTGCACAGCTGAGCCGTTGTATGAGAAAGATGTTACATGAACTTATAGTGTGAAATAGGATACAGAATTTAGTGAAATACTGAAAATACAGAAAATATCAGTCCTGGACACGAGCAACTTCTTGGCTGTCTAGTTTGAGCATAGACTCTAACCATGAAAGTACAACAGATCCTTCCGTGCTTTGAAATTAGCAATTTAAGTTATGAAATGAATTATTCTTGAGCAAGGACTTTTTTCAGGACTTTTTTTCTGATGGCACAGAAGAAGCTACGACATTACCTACATGCCCAGAGGAGCAGTAGGAGAAATGGAAACCGTGTTAGTAGTTAATTTTGTATCTCAGGAAGATTTGGAGGTTAATCTTCAGTTTCAGTGTGTAGGTGGTAGAATATGTGTGAAATAGGGTACGTGCAATGAAATGCTTTACTGAACTGCAGAAATGTGTATAACATGCTAAATAGGACTAGTCCAGACCATATGCTGGAGGGTCAGTGAATACATAGACCAATGCTACTTAATTTTCATTTAAGGAAAAAATCTCATTAAATCTTCCCAGTTTCTTCTATGCTTCTTCTTAATCATTTAAGCAGAAATGCTGATACATGAAGCTGCAAAGATACCTGTCTTTTAGGCTGTCCAGCCTAAAGGTTCGACTGCTAAACCTCTTGTCACTACTTCCCAGGAAAGGGAATTTGCTGTTGGCATATAATTGTTGCTCTTGATGACTTTATGTCTTACCATAATCAAAGACATATTGTGTGTTTTGCTGGTTTGCTACCTCGTTTGAAGACTTCAGCTTGTCAGGGTTAAGACCATTTAAACTATTTCAATTTTGGGTTTTTTTTAATGTCCTGTTTCTTTATCTACTCCCTTTCAGAACTGTAAGAGTGTTACATCAATAGAAATACCTTTACCAACAAAATCCATAATTTCATAAAAAATATTAAGTTAGGTCGACAGTATTTTCTTTGTGTAAACCCACACAGACTGTTAGTAATTATATTGCCTTATTTCACTTTTTCAAGTCCATTTCAGACATAGCATTATTTTCTTTGGGATCAATACTGGGGTTGTCTTGGGTCATCAAGCAGACAAGTATGAAAGAAAACAGGTCAAGGCCTAATCATTCTTCACACCCTCTTCTCCACCAATTACTTGAAGTAGAAAATATCTAGAGATCTTTCCATGTCAGTCTGATTTGAAATCTGGATTGCTCTTTGGGGAATGAATGAATTTTTGTGGTATTTTCATGTTCCCTGCTCAGACATCAGTCCCTTCACTTGTAAGTGTGGTGTTCTCAGAGGAAGAACACATTAATCCCTCGAGAGGCAAGAAGTTAGGGGCATTTCCATTGTTTGGACAACAGTAATAACAACCCTTTGGAGCGGGAAAGGCTTTGTTCCTGAGGGAGGATGTTCACTTGAAAGGGTGGTGGAATATCCTTCACCAGACATTAACATTTAACAATGATTTCTCTCTTACTTTCCTGCAGACATAAAAGAAATTATGCTTGTTTGAGGAAAGGGCAAGGAAAGAAATAATACAGGACTCTGCTCAATGAAATGGAGTCTATTAGAAGCAGAGAGACATTGACAAATGCTTTAAAGATTTCAGGAAGAAAGAGTGTCACTTCTGTGCTCTAACTGACAAAGACTGTTGAGATGACATTCTGATTCAATAACTTTGCTTCTTTATCTAAAACTGCACTTAAGGGCCGGTTTATTTTAGAAAATCTACCTTGTCTACCTGTGACTTACAGTTGGGTGCTACTATGTCCCTTTACAAGAGGAGCTTTTTATTCAGCATAGGTTCAGTTCTGTTAAAGACATCATGTATTAAGCAAATTTACTCAGCATTGGAGTCCAAGAAGCCAGAAGGACTGAACAATACATGGAAACTAAACACAGAACAATCTTTAAATATTTACACAAAAAGGGTAAGTAAAACAAATAAACAATTAACCAAATAAATACATAAATAAACAAAAAACCAGAACCATTTGGACATATTTGTGATTAAGCTTGATTTAGTGTGGAAGAGCAGAAGAAGCAGTAAGGTTTGGACACTATGAAAGGTTTGGTTTCTTAGCAAGGTTTGGGTACCATCTAAGCTCATGTATTCCAAACCTGGAATAATGTGCCAAATGGCACATGAGCAGAAGGCAGGAGACTTCAGGGTTCTAAACAGACATGAGCTGGTAAGCCTTCACTTGGCAAAGTGATGGAGCTTCGTGTGAATATATTAAGCTGGATGTCTTCACATTTTGGATCAGAAGACTTCTGACTTTTCTCAGACAGGACTGCTAGGGTCAACCAGAAAAGCCATCAGTAGAAACATGTTACTTTGAGAAAGATCTCTGGATTCTAGTAAAGACAACAAATAGTCGGACGATATGGATTGGTTTTTGGACGGCAAGACTACAGCATCACTTGATGTAATATCTACTCCAGATGAGGACTAAATAAGATATAGGTTGTTCATGGAAAAGGGTCATATACTGTAAAAGTCTCTCTCTCTTCTCTGTGTAGCCAGATGAGACCCTTCAATTTTCAAGTTAGTTTACAAAGCCCTTTATAGATTTAATGGATGAGACAAGGACTGAAATAATGTCATTTAAGAGAGTTTATTATTGCTATGTATTCTGATGTACCATAGAAACTGGTAGCTTTTATAATTATGATTTGCATTTTTATAACACCTTTTGTTGGCTCTTTATGATTATACATATTGTACATTGCTTACATTTTTATTTTAAGGAAACTGAATGTTAAATATATGCTTATAATAAAGCTTCTTGTTAAAGCCTCTTGAACTACTTATTTTTCATGCCTCATTTTCTTGACTGTAACCCTGTACAGACTGAGAGTCATCATGTTCATGGCTCCCCCAGATGATGTTCACCATGCTGTGCAAGACAGCAGGCTGCCTTATTTCACCAACAAAGAAGTTCCTATCAATGCACAGTACACTTGTACTTCTGCACAGTACTAGTCACCACTCACTTTTGTTTATTCCTAATGTCTTTCCCTCTGATGTTCTGAAGTACTTATACATCTCAACATCCACCAAAGCTTTAAAGCTGAGCAACTGACACATTTGCAGACAAATTGCTCAGAGAAAGCACATACACATTTATTTTCTGAAGCGCCTCCAGGTGATTAAGCTTAAGGCCAAATTCTGCTCCTGTGAGCAGAAGTCAAGAAGAAGTATTTTGCCTACAGGAACTGTGGGAATCTCTCCTTTCTCACTCTGTCAGAAGGTCCTGAGGTAGCAAGGCCACAGCTGCTGTCACAGTGCTAAGCTTGAGGCAGTATAGTTACATAAATTACAGCTTATCCCTTATGTGTCTCTAAAGCAATAAATGCATTTTTCAAAAAAGCCACTGTATCCATCTTTTCCAGAGTTTCGGGTATTTGGATGCATCAGTCACTGTACACTTGTTGTCCTGGAAGGCTGCTGCCTCCCAAATATCTGTGATCCAGTAGTCCTATCATGTCATGCAACTTTTTTGTCCTAAGTGGGTGTGATTCTCCCTCTCACAAAATGAGCAGCTGATTTAAATTTGGGTATAGACCTGAATCTCAGAAAATGCTACTGACCTCACAGGAAGATACAACCACCATCTAGGTATGATAACCATGTGTAAAAAATGCATTTACTTCCAGGCTTCAACAGAAAATAAAAATATCTGTTGTGTGGATATAGATGCTTCAAATTTTCTTCATCCTATGTGAACTCTATGCATTACAGCCAAGCCTCTTTTTGATCACTCTTCTCACAGCTCTTAGGACTTGCTGTTCTGGAGTTGTTCCTGCCCAGAAGGACTGAAATACAACACTCACACTTCAGATTCCCTACTATGCTCCCATGCTTCCTCGAGAAAAATTCCATCAAAGATGTATCAAGAACATCTAGGCAAGTTCTTGATTGTAAAGAACATACCCACTAGTATTTGAACTTTTTTATTAATTATTGATGTTAGTCTGTTGCAAATTCGGGACTACATTAGGCACAATACAGCAGATGGTCATCAACAAAAGTACTTAAATAAAACGACTGTGTGGCTTTAAATCACTGTCTTCCCAAACCTTGTGCCAAGGGCCTGAACACGTTCTCCAGCAGTGGAGTTCACCTGGCTGCCAAGACCTGGCTTGCTGGGGGATGGCAAGGGAGCTGAGCAGTGAGCATCGCAGCCACGTCCCTGCTTGGCCATGTACAAGGGCAGTCCAGGATCTGGCCTGAAGGTTTGACTTCCTCACCTCACCACACTGCCCTGGATGACCCCCTACATCTGAGTTACAGGCATACTTAAAGAAGAAGATAGATGGAAGGAAGGAACATTTCTCAGATTTTCTTGGGGATATAAAGGTTAAGTATTCGGCAACTTTTTAATAGAGATATGTCTAAATACTGTTGATGTCTACTTTGATAACCAGTCTCAGAAGAAAGATGATTGAATTGATGTTATATATTTCCAAGGTTTTGTTCATCTAAGTCTCCAGCTCAGTGGAGTTCTGATGGACATTTTCCTATTCAAAGCTTTTACCTGCCACTTTGCAATCAGCCCTTCTTCTGCTTTTATATGCACAGGAATATTTAAGAAAGTTTGCTGGCAGTGACATATTCACCATACTGCAGTTGGTGTTGATCTCACAAATAATTTTTTTGTGCTTGCAGGGAATGGGTAATGGAATGGGCAAAAAACATGGTCTCATAGAGACAGAAAGCTCAGCATAAAAATGTAGTTAGGGAGCAGAGAAAACAGCAGAGTCAGTCTCAGTGCAGAGATCACAAAAGAACTAATTTTCCAGAATGTCATTCCAAACCCATGACCACAGCATTAGTAATGCTGCAAGAGTATGGACTGCACCTGAGCCCTATGCTCATTAACCTTTTGGGTTAATGTACAGCTCACAAATATAAAGGGTCTGTGTGTGTGCTGCAGAAGAATGGAGGGGTAAAAGAAAGCACGAGAAAAAGAAAGGAGGGGGAATAACTCAAGGAAAAGACAGAGTCCTTTTGGTTCTTGAAATGAACTGAGAATTGTTTTTCTCCCATGCAGAACAGTGAAAAAATGAAGAAAAGCATTCCAAGAGAGAAAATAATTCACATAGCTATCGCTTCTAGCCTAACATATATTTAGATTAGCTATCAACCAGATAGTTCTCTGATAAGGAAACTGCTAAACAGTACAAATAATTGATCTCAGATTTGTCCAGATTCCAAACCTGACCGTCTCTTTATTTTCTCATCAATGGACAAGGTAAAGTGACCAGATGTCTCAATTAGATTGTACAAGTACCAGTTGTTAATGGACTGGCACAACTTTCAGTGACTTTTAAACTTTTTTATTAAGATGCAGAGACATCCTATTGTTATTCTGCCAGTGATCCACCCTTGGTACAAAAATGGCTGATTCACAGACTCTGCTCCTCCTCCTCTGTATGTTACATCTACAGTAGATGATCAAAATCTCATTAACACAGAGGAGAGTACAGCCTGGCACCTGCAAAGTGTTTTCAAATATCACTGCTTAATGTCTCTTGGCAATGCTGGTTTGTAACAGGAAGCCAAATAGTGGTGCAGCCAAGGATGCATTTCATGAGATCTCTATCTCCAGGCAATTTAACTTGGACACAACAGACCAGGAATGCAGCTTCACTTTTCTCTGCTGCCCTTTGCTTGCTCCCATTTCACCCACTTCAGCATCCCTTTTTTTCCTGTTCATCATGGACTCCCCTCCCTGTTGCCTCTCAGCCTCTCAGTTTCATCTTCCAGAAGGAGAGACTGGGCCCTTTGCAAAGCTAATCTCCCTGACTGAAAGAATAAGGTGACTGTTTCTGTTGTTACATTTAATGACATACTCTGTTTCTGAAATTCATGCAATTCAGGTAGGCACGATCAATGACCAATAATTTATCTCTTGGTTAAAGCTGAAACAGGCACAGCAATTAGGAATATCAGGATTTTGATAAGCACCTAGAGAGGCCTTAACTGTCTATGGCCCTTTTTATTAAAGATACACAGACACACAGTAGTGTTAGCTGTCTCAATTGGTATTTAATATATCCCACTATTTATAATATTTCATATAAACAGGTTTTGGGGGGTTTTGGCAGTTTCAACAGTCTCTAGTGCTTTCACTTCCTGTTCTAGTCAATGAGTGGAAGATGCTATTTGATCACTTTCCATTCAAGAAATGGCAGCATTCAAAAAAAGCAAGTGCTGCACTGTGCTATCAGTGCAGCTTTTATACCATACAAGTTAGTCTTGTGAAGCATCTTGGAGGGTTTGATCAGTCTAAAATACACCACATTTGCTTGAAATAGGACTTTGAAATTTTATCTCTGAGTTCTAAATGAGATAGTAATAAAAGCTTCTCCAGCTCTTTAATAATGAATAGCATTATGCCATTTTATCTGCATAGGAATACAGTAAATGAAATCAAAGCAGCATAGACGTAAGTCTTACATTTTCAAAACTGCTAAGACAGCTCTGTGTACACTCCAATCTTTCTTCCCATATATACTTACCACAGAAATATTGTATGCTATATTGCTGTTTTCAAACAGAGTGCTTGCTGCTGCATTTACTGAACTCATACCTTATTAATGCTCCCATTCAATTTAGGATCAGAAAGGTCAATCCTGAAGCGTTTGACAACTTTGGCAATGATTCATGTCTTTGATCTTATATTTTGTCATGTAATTAGTGCCAATGAAGGTCCCACGGGTCCTTCCAGTTGCATACAAATGGAACAGGCACCTTGAATGTGTTCTGTATAACCTAGGCTTGCCAAGTCTCAGCATCCCAGTTCTGTGTATATGAATGTTTAGACTCCAGCTTTGTCTCTTAATTCACATATCTGCCTATTGTAGTCTAACATCTGGAAATATAAATGACCTTCTGGAGACTGAAGTTTTGCTGCAGTTCATGGCTGACATTCCATTGCTAGGTGGATATATAAACACAGAGTGATTTTTTGTTTGTATCTACCTAATTAAAAAGAAAAACGCTAACTTGTCCAAAGCAAGTTAGTATAAGTTACAGGTCAACAACATTTTCCTCTGCCCCTTGTAAGAATGATGATAGAAGGAGTAATGTAGTATATCTGCACCCTAACAACCACTGCCTGCACAGTCGAGTAGCATTAGCAACACCAGTACCATATTTCATATCCCTCGCTGCTCTGTTCTCTTTGAAGGATTGAACCCTTTCATCTGAGTGTAGGTAAATAGTAATAAACAGCAGACCAGATTCCTGCTCTGTGGACTTTTCTCTGATCTGTGCTGGTCCCTGTGCTGGGCTGGCTGTCTCTACTCTTTACTGCATCTTGTTCCCCCTCACAGCAAAAAGCAAAATTGGTGTTTCCCAGCCTGCCCGCACTGAGCAGGCCCTGGGCACGCACAGCAGGGAGGCTTGGAGAGGCCGATACGAGGCTGCCTCTGAACCACAGAGCACCTTTCATCCCTAATAATAGTTCATGCCTCAGCTACATGAAAGGTTTATTTTTAGAAAGCTGCCACTTTTAGAATCAGAAGGTTTTTGCTCTGATTAGTTCACATAAAAGATATTTATATGTTTATATTCCTTGTGGAAAATGCTGCTGAGAGAAAAAAAAACCAAAACATTTAGGTGAAATATCAGTCCTTGGCAGACACTTGTTTAAATGGGTCTGGTTTTTGCTCCCTGTTTTTTTAACAAATCAGTACAATTTTCAAGGAATGTAAACTTTCATGTGAGAATTGTATTTTTGTTGAGAGCCTGGTTTTCATGGAAAGAACTTATAAAACATGTTTTTTCATGCCTAACTTCAAAACGGACTCTGTAATGTTCAAAAATCCCACCATGTTATTACAAAAATTAAAGAGAATTATTTTTTTTAGAATGCAAGTTCCTGAAAAAAAATGCTTCCATAATAATCTTGGGTTTCAGGGAGTGGGAGTGGAATACGCTTACATAAAGTCAATAAATTTCTTGAAAATTCTTAAAACAGTTCAAAACCTTGGTTTTGGTTTTCTTTTTGGTTTTTGATTTTCTTTTTTTGTAAAATATCTCCCTTTACTAAGCCTATCCTCCTGTAAAACCTGGTTTATATTTTTTGAAAGTTTAGAGCTGAATTTGTTATGAGTCTGCTTATGAACATGTGGCATGGCTAAGTTTTAATAAATGCAGTAAGACTAAACAATAGATTCTAAGTATTTTATTATTAAAAAAAATCAGCTAATAGCTTTTCCTCTGCTTTAGAAAGACAAGAAAATGAACCAGCTTTAAATGAAACATCTGGGGACTGTAGGTATTCATGATGGTTTTGTGAGTGAACCAAAATCTTGATGTGGCCTTTTCCCTCTCTCTGTTACTGTTGCATTCAAAAAGAATCTGCCTACAATAAATTAACATTATTGCTGCTTTGCTCTTACATAAATCTTTTTCTCCAAGGTGCTGTTGATACCTTACTAGCTTACATGAATCAAACCTTTTGTGATCCTCAGGAGGCAAAAAACTACCCAAACGCTTGAAACTCTCTATCTGAAGGAAATATCGAGGATACTGCAATGACAGAAGCTTTTCCCAGTGTTTCTGACCTTATCACACACGGTTTTTGAGAAAGCTGCCATGCTTCAATTTAAAACCTGAAAAACATACTAACTTACTGCAAGCAAATATCAGTGAACTAGAAATAGTGTAACGCATTTTTCCAAACAATTCAATAAAACATATCTTCTAAATATTAATAATCCATGATACCTTCAAGTGGATGTGCTCCATGCCCATCTCCTCTGATACACACCACAGAAAATCATTCTTCCTGGACGATATTAATAATTCACTAACAACTGGTCTGAAGTATCAGATTAATCAACAGACACCAGACAATAACTACTGTGTGTATTTCTAGTTTCTATCCCTGTTTAGCCAAGTACTTAGGAACATATAAATCACATCTCATTCCAGAGCTAAGTACATGATTAAATGCTTTACTGAATGGAGATGGACTACTGAAACAAGACACTGGGCAGTATTTCAGCTCCTGACATCAGTACCTTATCCTCCAAAGATCCAAACAGAGGTATCTATTAACTTTATTGCATTTTTAATCAGTTTTACCATATGCAGAGCTTTTCAGTATTTTTGAGCTATTTTAGTCAATTGAGAAAAAGACTTCATATAGTTTGAAATTTCTGCCACAATATTAACAAAATAGTGGGCTTCTCTTCTGGGCTGCCACATTATTTAGTTGCTAACCCATTTTTTTCCTGGGGTCTATAACAACCACATGCTTTATGCTGCAGCCAGTCTTATCTCATCCAGCAAACTAATTGTCACTACTCATCACAGCAAGGAGAGTAAAGTAAAGGAAAGATGTTCTCTTAGGAGAAAAAAAGAAGCATTCTTTTCCCTCCACACAGCTTTTTTTTTTTTT